>CM038215.1:182348022-182445601 GCA_021442155.1 Cymbidium sinense
GGAGAGGTTGAATCAATCCGCCGACCGGTGATTTTGACCATCCGGTGTTATTCACGAGTGTTACCCGGCGACGCTAACCCATATGGAAAAGGTTGAATAACTGGCGAGAATTTTGACCTATCCGAGGTTATTTGTCGAGTGTTACCCGGCGTTAACCTATATGGAAGATAATCGAATCAACTGGCCGAGATTTTGACCTATATGAGTTTGTTTATCGCATACCGAAGTTAACCAATATGAAAGAGGTCGAATTGAATCCGCTGATGATTTTTGACCTATCTGAGGTTGTTTATCAGAGTGTTACCCGATAACGTTAACCTATATGGAAGAGGTCAAATTGAATCCTCTGAGTATTTTTGACCTATCCGAGGTTATTTGTCAGAGTGTTACTTGATGACGTTAACCTATATGGAAGAGGTCGTGGGAAGTCCACCAAGGACTTTTTGACCTATCCGAGGTATTAGCCAAAGTGTTATTTAACTTCTTACCCGTGGGAGTGTGCGAGTTTTGACCTATACGACATTGTTCGGTCTTTGCTGACGTTAACCCGTGTAGTAGCAAAGTTTTGATGTATCCAGATTGTTTGTCGAGTCTTTTTCGACGCGTTATCCCATGGAAGAGATCAATTTAATCCGAGAATTTTGACCTATCTCGAGGTTGTTTGTCGAGTGTTACTTCGATGATGTTAACATATATGGAAGAGGTCGAATCAAAACATCCGTTTGTAGTTGTAGCCAAAGTTGTTCCTTAACCTTGGTCTTATTTTTCCATGAGTATGATTGAAAAATCATAATTTGCAAAGCTATATCTCTTCTCAATGTTGAAATATTCTCCAACTTTGACTTGTTTCTTATGATGTTAATCGATTAGATGCTTAACATATTAACATGGGCGATCTTCTGAGATTAAGAGTTGCCCCCCAGTTTTTGACAAAATTTGAAGGAATGAAGTTTCATCTTCTTCGCTCTTAAAAGCTTGAAATGCTCCACATTGATGGTGGTTTTGATCTTGAGAAACTTGGTTGCCATACAAGATAAAATGATGGAAATCGCTTTCATATACCACAAACCTGCGTCGAAAAACTAGTTATGGTAGAGTAAAAGTTTACTTAATTTTGAATAACACCAGATGTTTGAAGAATTAATAATAAAACCTGAATTTTTATGTGAAAAATCCTCAAAAAAGGAAAATCACTGGCCTACAGTAAAAAAATCTTCCTCTATGTATTTGTTTCAGAGTCCAAAATCTTACGGGGATTAGAATTATATATGAATATGGGAATGTGAGCAAAATATAGCTGAGTATACAGCTGTAGTGAATAATGATGCAAGTAATGAACGATAATATGATGAACCGCATGAGATGAGATGGCGATACGGCGATGATATACGGTAGAATGTGACGACGATGGTCGAATAATCGTGGTCGGCGACCGACCATGCGTGGTCGGCCGATAACCGCCGATGGACGACGATGGGATCATGGTAACGACGGTGGCAGCGACGCAAGAAGCGCGCTCAACAGCGTGGCGATCGCGGGATAAATGGGATGACAAATGGATGCGCGATGGTGCGGTGACGGCGACGGTGATGACGGCGATGGCGGGGCCGATCGGTATGGCCATCGTCGAAGTGGTGGCACGATTATGCTTGGAGGATTTTCAAGCTTTAGAGCTCTCTCCTCTTTTAAGCTTGGACTTCTTTCATGTGAAGAATGATGAACTATTTATAGATTAGAGGAGTGACGCTTCAAATACATGCAAAATCGAACCACTCCATCTGACGGCTCAAAATGATTCCCTTGATCATCTATGTATTTTGTGTATTTGAATGCTCAAATGAAGTCGAATTATGATATTGGGCTTGTTAGATCCGGCCACAAGACGCTCGATTTGACTATAAACACTTCATGTTTAAGAGTTGATTTGATAAGCGCTGATTAAGTTAATCTTGATTAATCGATTGCACATCATGCTTCGATTAGTAAATTTTCGGGTTATATATATATATATATATATATATATATATATATATATATATATATAAAGAGAGAATTTATGTATGATATATAAAATATATTTTAAAAATATGATATATATGTAACTTTAAATTCAAATACTTTTTATATTTAAGTGATTAATTTTTTTTTAATAATAATAAAAAAAAATTTTAAAAAAGAGGTGATCTACAAACCAATAAGAGCAAGAAAGACCTAGTATTTAGATTATAATGATCGCTTTTATTTGAACTCAAATATAACATTAATAGAATGATTTTAATATCATTAATGTGGACAATATATTAAGATCGACGAGGTATTAGAGGTGATCATATTAGTTATTTTGAGATGTGAAGATTATAGATGTCGTTAAATATAACAACAATATTAGTCCTCTCATGAAAGTAAACATGACAAAATAAAAGGGTTGATGATAAGGTGATGCATTCAATACATTAGGGTCATTGACCATATCTTAATCAACTCTTCTCTAAAATTTAAGACAAGATAACTTTAGAATAATGATTAAGTGAATATAGAAGGCACTATAGGACATTTATGGTGATTGCATTGATTTTCTCTTAGAGATGAAGACATCATAACATGATACATGTTGCGTGCTAGAAATTTTAAGACGGTAAAACAAGGGGCTTTATGTCTAATTTTTGTATGAAGATCTTATATGCGAGATGAAAAAAATTATAGAAAGCACCAAGATTTTATTTGGAATATTCAAAATGGGAAAAAAAATTACTATGCTTGGCTCAAATGAAATGATCTACTCAACTGTACACAACAACAACAAGCCTTTATCCCACTAAGTGGAGTCGCCTACATGAATCCTTCGCTCCATTCATATTATGTGTCAATTTCTCATTTAATTCAAGTATACTAAGGTCATTTTTCATACATCTTAACCAAGTCTTTTAGTACTACCTTTCTTAACATAAGGCAAATCTAATGCATCTACTCTCCTAATCATCATGATGGTCGACGCTTTATGTGGCCAAACCATCTAAGGTGACTCTCTAATCTTATCCACCTGGAGCTACTCCAACTTTTTCCCTAACATACTCATTTAGATTTTATCTAAGAGTAAAGCCACTCATCCACGAGCATCCTCATCTCTGTAACACTTACTCTTATGCTTCTCTTTTAATAGCCAACATTCTACACCATAAGTCATTGTCTTACCACATTCAGATAAAATTTTCCTTAAGTTTAAGAGGAACTTTTCTATCACACAACAAAGCCGATGTATTCCTCCACTTAACTTTCCAACTTGAATTACTAATAACATCTCCATCTATTTCACCATCATTTTGAACAATAGAGCCTAAATATCTCAATCGCCACTCTTATTAATGACTTGTTCACCTAATGTCACAACACTACCACTAGAACTTCTATAACTAAAATTACACTCCAAATATTTAATTTTAGATCTTAAATGAAAACTCAATGTTGACCTCCATAAATCAAGTTTCTCTTGGACTCCTCTCTAGTATTATCAACAAGAAGAATATCATCAAAAAGCATATCCAAGGTACATCTTCCTATAAATGCCTAGTAAGAACATCCATAACTAAAGCAAAAAAGATAAGGTCTTAAAGCTAATCCTTGATGTAATCCAACTGAAATAGGAAAATATTTTTCAATCCTCGTGTTTGGACAAGAGTAATAACTCTTGTATACATATCCTTAATGACTTGAATATAACCAATATTAACTCATTTCTGTTTTAGAACTCTCCAAAGAACATCTTTTGAAACTTTATTATAAGATTTATTTAAATCAATAAATATCATATGTAGATCCTCCTTACTTTCGGTATACTTCTCCATCAAACCTCTTAACCAAATGTATAACAAACTCTTTCTCCATCCATCTTGCATCTTTTTAGTATTTAAATTAACATTAAAAAGATTTGTAAGCCAAGAAATTCCTTGATCTCCTAAATATTTCCACACTTCTATTGAAATATCATCAGGTCCTACTGTTTTTTCACATTTCATTTTCTTTAAAGTTTCTTTAACTTCGATTTACTATAATAATGATAAAATTCTCTATTTTTTTAGGTATTAAGGTTGTAAAAAATCAATCATACTTTCCTTCATTGAAAAGTTTATCAAGATACCTCATCCATGTATTTTCAATATTCTTTTCTAAGAAAAATATTTTATTATTTTCATCCTTAATACACCTCACTTAAACTATGTCATTACTTCTCCTATATCTTTGGTTGGCTAATTTATACATACATCTTTCACCTTTTTTGGTATCTAATCTATTGTATAAATCGCTAAAAGCTAAATTTTTTATATCATATATTGTTTTTTTAGAATCTCTACAGGTCACTTTATATCTTTCCCAATTCTCCAAGTTTTTACATCTAAACTAAGTTTTATAACAATGCTTCTTATTTCATATCTTTTCTTGGACACTATGACTCCACCATCAACAATTTTTATTTAAATAAGCTTTTTCTTTTGATTCTCTAAGCATATTTTTAATAACTTGCTTAATTTCACTTGTTACTTTTTTTTCACATAATATTAGCTTCCTTATGAACATCCTAAATTCTAAGCTCTTGTAGTTTGCTCTTAAAAATATTTTTATATGTGTTCTTTAAGTGTCCTCATCTAATCTTAGGATAATATTTTAATTTATTTTTCCTCTTACAATCTTTCATCTTAAAATCTAAAACTAACAATCGATGTTACTTAAACTTTCACGGAACGATCTTATAATCTTTACAATCTAAACGATCTATTTTTCTTATCTAAAATAATCAATATGTGTTTTTAGATCCATTTTTTATAAGTAATCATATGTTCATTTCTTTTCTTAAATAAAATATTAACAACTACAAAATCATAAGTAAGACAAAATCTAATATACCGACATTCTTCATTACCACCCAAATTCAACCACCATGAATACTTTTAAAATATTCTTCCACTCTACCAAGATGTCCATTTAAATCTCCAATAAATATTTTTTCTTCAAGAGGTATCTTTTGTATTAATCTCTAATTCATTCCAAAAAAATTTTTCTTTGAGCTACATCCAAACCTAGAGGAGCATAAATATTTATATCATTGATAAATCAATCTTTAAGCTATAATTCTATATCCACATATATTAATATTTATAACATTATCCTTCAAACTTTTATCTAATCACATCTACACTATTTCTAGTTCAACTTATATCTGAATACCAAAATTTAAAATCTAAACTATCAATCTCCTTGGCCTTCTCCCCAACCCATTTAAGTTTCTTGAACACATAAAATATTTATCTTTGTATGAACCATAATATCTATTAATTCCATTAATTTGCCTGTAAGAGTACCTATATTCCAAGATCCTAACCTAAATCTAATTTCATGGACTAACTTCTTTGCGCGCATCTGTCCATAATGTGGAAACCCTTGCTTATTTAACATTACAGGGAAATGCAATGGCCGCACATTTTTTCACTATATTCAAGTCATATAACATCGCTTCCAAGCGCCCCAAGATAACACAATGATTTAAAGATTCATGTCATGATTATTTTGACAGTTTTGTCGGTGACTACCTATCGCAACCCTCCACTTTTCACATCTGATTTGGGAACAAAGGTAGTGTTAATCTACTCAACTATACAAAGCAATTTTATAAAATTTTGAATAATTGCTTGATCTTCTATGTTTATAGTTAAAAAATAGTGGAGTAATGAAGGGTGATGATGACAGCCATGTTCGATAATGGTATCAAATAATGATAATTAAGCAACAACGGTCAAACTACAATGGTTGCTTGTGGATTGTCAGTATTGATCATTGAATAAAGCTCTAGAATTCTTTAAATTTTTAAGCTCTCTCAAAACTCAAGTTCCTTTCATGTGAAAAAAGGGGGTGTATTTATAATTTTCTAATAATGGCATATTAATAATTTTAGCACTATTCTAAAATACTTTATTAGAGAATTACAAAAAATCTTTTGAATATAAATAATATTTTTAGCATTTGAGTATCTTAATGTCTTCAAAATCAAGTGATCTTTTAATTAATATTGCAATATTTTTAAGAGGATTTTACATACAACCCACATAATTCTTATATATTTACATATCTAATTTCTAAACTTCAATTTATATATATAACACCACAATCTTCAATATAATATCAAAAATATCATCATTCATTTTTTTAAAATAAAATATATTTTTATTGAGCATAGAAAAATATGAGATAAATAAATATCTAAATTTAAATGTTAAATATATAAATATATAAAAATTATATGATATGTATATAAATTTTTTTATTTTTAAATATATTTTATGTCCTTAATTTTCACTCAGTTGAAGTCAGGTCAAATCAAAGTGTTAGAATTTAAATCTATTTATTTAATTCAATTTTGATTAAATCAAAATCAGTGGCCATTGCAATGCGAAATACAACTATGACATGAGTAATCAAGGAGGGAAGTTCATTTTATAGTTTAAAACTAGGATTTTGAATAAATAATAATAAATACCCAAATAACATTCGGCTATTAATAAAACAAATTATAGTATTTGTTAAGCTAAATTTTTTAATTTTAAAACCAAACTGACAACCATAATTAAAATAATACATACTTTCAAATAAATAAATAAAAATCAAACCATCATGTAATAAATTAAACCAAATCAGCTAAATTAGCTCTATTTAATTTAATTTTTAATTTTTAATTTTTTTTAACTAATTAATGCACACCTCTTGGAGTGTTGTTAATAAGGCTACTACATAAATAATATGCTTTGCTCTTCTTAGTTAAAAATTATTCATGATCATTTAATTAATATTATTCATGATCATTTAATTAATCAATAAAATAAACTTGAATAACTTAATGTTTGATTTATTTATGATCATTAATAATATCATTTAAAACTCATTAAATAATTTGTAAAAACTCAATAATATGCTCATATAAAACTATTATAAATTAATTAAACATGTGATTATATAAGAGCCTCATTTTTTTCTATATTAAATTGCTTTTAATAAAAAAGAAGTTGCTTATTTATGCTCATTAAAATATTTATTTATGTAATAATTCATTAAATTAAAATCACATCATTAAGCTCAACAAATTTCTCATTAATAAGCTCAATAAGACTTGCTCAATTAACAAACAAATTGATCAATATTGCCTCTAAATATGCTTGATCAAGCTCAAATAACAATAATAATGAACGGTTACAATAAATACTCAAATATTGAATGGAGTTTCAGACAAGCAGCTAAAGCAAAAGCTTCTTCTCAACTCAGCTTAACTCATTTCCAACCCTAGCCATTAATGACCAAGATTCAAACGGTAACTAAATTTGATTGGGGGTCAATTACCTTCATAAGTTATATAATTAATTAGTTATTTTTTATTATTATTCTCATCTCAAAATAAATGTAACTGCATTAAAACTAATCCTAATATAAGCCTTATGAAATATTATAAAAACTAATCCTTATGAAATAGTCAAAAATAGTCTTCAATTATGTAATCAACATTAGAAGATAGAGCCATTTACATACAGCACACAATTCTTATATTTACATCTCTAACATCTAAACTTTAATATATTTATATAAATAACAGCTAAAATTTTAATATTACAAATAAAAATAATACCATCATAAAATTTTTAAAATGAAATGCATCTTCTCATTCATAAGAAAATTACTATATTTATAAACATCAAATTTTAATGATTAGATATATAAATGCATAAGAATTTGTGCTACATATAAATTTCCTAGAAGATGTTCCAAAAATAACTCTTCCAGAATCAAAACAGCAAATAAGTGAATTTAACTATCCAGAAGGCTCCTGTCGATTCACAAACAGCTTCCTTACATCTTCAGTGACAACATTGCTCCTGCAATGTGAAAAATGAGAAATTTCTTGATACAATAGAAAACAAAATGACTAATCAAAAGAAAATTAGAATAATCTCAGTCCATACCTCACAAACAGTTCCCAAAAGGCTATAATTATGCTCAATGTCAGACAGTTACATAAGCACAGATTATATGCAATGAAGTACAAATTATATGGATAGAAGGGGAGTTTATCCCTAAAAAGTATAGGATACGTTTCTTTATGCTGATGAGGATATACTCCTTAAGAGGAGTACATTCCTAACTTTGGGTCAAGTTTGAGTCTAAGAATCTGAAGTGTTTTGAGAAGTTTAGGTTCCCTCCAACCCAACTTCTGATTTTGACTTGTTAACCCGATTTTAATCCATAAAATCAAATTTAACTGATTTTTAATTGACCTAAAATGTATATCCAAATGGTCACTTGTCAAGATCAGGTGAAAGACGAACGATCGAGTTGAGATTTTTTGCCATTTTAATAAATAGTCAAATAATTATGACATGAATCCTTTAAATCATTGTGTTATGCAAGCGTCCTGAATGCTGATGATGAATAATGAAATCCAGATCTACGCCTAAATAAGTGTTAAAGCAAAGGTTCCACATTGACCTGACGCAAAGTTAGTCCATAAACAATGGGTTGATCTTAATATGTATTTGTAAATTAAATTAATGATATTATGGTTCATGAAGATAAATATTTTACGTGTTCAAGAAACTAAATGGGGAGAAGGCTAAGAGATTGATAGTTTATTTTAAACTTGCAGATAATGTAATAAAAATGATTATGATAAAAGTCAAAGGAAGGTGATATTGACGTGGAGATAGAATAGCTTTAAGATTATCATTGATACTAAGATTATCAATTATAAGTGTTATGCTCCTCAAGTAGTTTGGAGGTAAGTCAAAAGAAAAATTTTGAATGAATTAGAGGGATTAATACAAAAGATACCTCTGAAAAAAGTATTTATCGGAGATTTAAATGGACATGTTAGAGAGAAGATTTTAAAGATTCATTGGTATTGGATTTGGTGACTGAAGGGTGAGACTATATTGGGATTTTTTTAAATTTTACGATTTTAGTAGCTAATACTTTATTTAAGAAAAGAGATGAACATATTATTACTTATAAAATGGATCTAAGAAAACGATCGATTATTTTTTGATAAGAAAATAGATCGCTTAGATCAGAAAGATCAGAAGCCATTCCAAGTAAATTTTAAGCACCAACATCTAATTATTAGATTTTAAGATGAAAAGAGAAAAAATAAACTTAATTATTGTCCTAGATTAGATGGGGACACTTAAAGAACACATATAAAAATATTTTAAGAAAGAAATTAAAGAATTTGGTGTTCATAAGGAAGCTAATATTACGTGGGAAAAAAAGTAAGTGCAACAAGTTGATTAAAAAACGCTGAGAAAGCTTTTAATAAGAATAATGGTGGAGTCGAGTGCAAAGAAAAGATAAGAAATAAGAAACATATAAAACTTGGTTTAGATGTAAAACTCTGAGAATTGGGAAAGATATAAAATGTAGAGATTCTAAGAAAGAATATATGAAAAAAATTTAGCTTTTAGTGATTTATACAATAGATTAGATACCAAAGAAGGTGAAAGATGTATGTATAAGTTAGCCAACCAAAGAGATAAGAGAAGAAAGACATAGTGGGAGAGATAATGATGAAAATAATAAAGCTTTTCTTAAAAGATATCAAAATAAAATAATAGGTATTTTAATAAACTTTTCAATGAAGGATCCGAAAGTGACGATTGATTTTAGAACCTTAATACCCTAAACAAAAGAGAATTTCATTTTATCGTCAGATTAGTAACCGTTAGTGAAGTTTTAAAGAAAATGAAATGTGGAAAAGCAAGAGACCTGATATTCAATAGAAGTGTGGAAATGTTTAGGAGATCGAGGAATTTCTTGGCTTACAAATCTTTTTAATGTTATTTTAAAGGTAAAAGATGCAGATGAGTGGAAAAGAGTTTGTTGGTTCCTATATTTAAGAATAAAGGTGATGCACTGTGCAAATTATAGAGGAATTAAGTTAATGTGCCATACATTAAAATTATGGGAGAAAATAGTGAGCATAGGTTACGATGTGATCTGAAGTTTCTCTGTCAGTTTGGTTTCATGCGGGTAGATCTACTTATGGATCTTATACATTTGTTAAGAGGTTTGATGGAGAAGCATAGAAAATAAAAGGATCTACATATGATATTTATTGATTTAGAAAGCTTATGATAAAGTCTCGAGATGTTCTTTGGAGAGTTAGAACAAAGAAGTTAATATTGGTTATATTCAAGTCATTAAGGATATGTATACTAGAGTCACTTGTGTCCAAACAAGGAGGATTGACAAACTATTTTCCTATTTTGTTGGATTACATCAAGGATCAACATTAAGCCCTTATCTTTTTACTTTAGTTATGGATGTTCTTACGAGGCATTTACAAGAAGATGTACCACGGTGTATGCTTTTCTTGATGACATTCTTCTTGTTGATAAGACTAGAGAGTCCAACGAAACTTGAATTATGGAGGTCAACTTTAGAGTCTAAAGGTTTTCGTTTAAGCAGATCTAAAGCTGAATATATGGAGTGTAATTTTAGTTGTAGAAATTTTAGTGGTAGTGTTGTGACTTTAGGTGATCAAGTCATTAATAAGAGTGAAGCGATTGAGATATTTAGGCTCTATTGTTCAAAATGATGGTGAAATAGATGGAGATATTATTAGTAGAATTCAAGTTGGATGGTTGAAGTGGAGGAATACATCGGCTATTATGTGATAGAAAAGTTCCACTTAAACTTAAGGGAAAATTTTATAAGATGGTGGTAAGACAGATGACTTATAGTGCGAGAATGTTGGCCAATAAAAAAGAAACATAAGAGTAAGTTAAGTGTTACGAGATGAGGATGCTCAGTGGATGAGTGGCTTTACCCTTAGAGATAGAATGCAAAATGAGTATGTTGGGAAAAAGTTGGAGTAGCTCAGGTGGTAGATAAGATTAGGGAGAGTCGCTTAGATGGTTTGGCCACATAAAGCGTCGGCCGTCAGATGACGATTAGGAGAGTAGATGCATTAGATTTTCCTTATGTTAAGAAAGGTAGAGGTAGACTAAAAGACTTGGTTAAGATGTATAAAAAATGATCTTAGTATACTTTCGAATTAAATGAGAATTTGACACATAATAGGACCTGATGGAGGCAGAAGGATTCATGTAGCGACACTAGTGGGATTAAACTTGTTGTGTTGTTGTTGTAATAAATAGGTCGATTTGAATCGGTGAAATTGAGGTAACCCAGACTCATGAACACGAATTGACACCCTACTCTAATATATTTGATACTTCATAACATCAAAGTACATAAAATTGACAATATGATACATACACATTCAACATGCACTTTCAATCTTAAGGGCAAATTGAGGGAGGGAGGGGGCACGTGCTCCCACTAATTTTAATATGGATTTGCATATATTAGATATATGTTAATATAGCATTATTATTTGACATTTCCCACAATAAACACATTCAATTCCTTAAGAAAATTTAATCAATTTATGTGCCCAAATAAGAAAATTTTCTAGTTCCATCACTCGACTTCTCCAATTAAAAATAACAATAAATAAAGGTCACTCATATCAGGCATACACTTCTTAAGTAAAATGGTAAAGCGATGGTGGGAATAGTAGAAATGTGGAAAGCAGAAGATCAATATGTGCCATTTAATTTTAAAAGGGACAACAAAAATATAACTTCAATAATTATTTAATTCAGATTACCTCTTCTGTATAATTTATTTTGTCTCTTTTGCAGAAAAATAACATTTATCGTCATAAAACTTTATTATATGCATTCCATCATTAGTATGGCTGATTATATGCAAGTACACATGTGATGATCGACTCAGTAGTGCAGATCACTTGCTGTCAGAAGTTCAAGCCACCTTACTGATAGGAAAAGAAAATTAAAAAAATAAAGACATGAATAGCACTCAAATCTTTAATATTATATTAAAAATAACACCATCATTATTTTTTTAAAATAAAATACACATTTTTATGCATAGAAAAAAATATTATATTTCTAAATATCAAACTTTAGGTATTAGATATGTAAATGCATAAGAACTGTGTGTTATGTATTAAAATTTCCCTAAATTTTAGTAGTCAAATGGTGTGAAGAAACTACCTTCCCTTGAGCTGTGGAGGGATAAAAGCGCCACTTTAGTATCAGGCATAATTCTTAAATGAGGTAAGTTTCCTCTGGGCTATTTGCTTATTTGGTGGGTGAATGGAAGCTGATCCATTTATCCCCCTCTTCCTTGATGCCATCTCTGTTATAGTAGCAGCTATGCAAGAAGAGTGGTCGGCACCACTGTTTTGTTGTGGCGAGAAGGATGGTGATGAAAGAAGAAGAGAGGCATCGGGGAGTTTTTCCATAAATGGTGTATTAGAAGAAATGGCGACATCCCGATGACGATATGTTGAATACGGGGAACTCCTGAAAATAAAAGAAACGGGCATTTACATACATAGCACACAAGTCTTATATATTTACATATTTAATGCCTAAACTTTCACATATTTATCCAATTCTTATATATTTGCAGATTTAACACTTAAACTTTCATGTTTACATAAATAGCACTCAAACCTTTAATATTTCATAAAAAATAATACCATATAAAAAAAATGTTAAACTTGTAAATTACAAATTTTAGATAAAAGATATGTAAATGCATAAAAAAAGTGAGCTATGCATGTAAATTTCCCTACAAGAAATGAAGCAAGAGGAGAGGAAGCATGGTGCAAACAAAAATTACAGTTTCCTTAACACAGAGAGTCAAACAAGTTAGTATAAGATATCTTCCTTTGTCTAAAAGTATTCCATTAATTATTTGACAAAAAGTAACAATACTAGTGTCACATTATACTAAAAGGGTCAACTAGAATGTGAATTCATAAAATTGTAAACTATGTTAGGCAGTGTGTAATTTAATAGATAGTTCAAGAACTAACAAGTTTTGCATTTTGCAATTGAACACTAACTATCACAAATCAACGTAAAATGGAAAAAAAAAATACTAACTTTATCTACTTGGGCAGTACAAGCGTGTGGCATTGCCAGCATAAAATGAACAATCTGTAATTTCATCAAACTTTAATAGGATTCTTAATTCATAAGTGCCATAAACCAAATATGAAACCAATGACACTTCAATACAAGGTATTCTAATTTTACTGCACAATTAAACCACCTCAGTCCCTTACAAAAATAAAAAAGAATAATAAAAAAAAAATTCAGTAAATTTATCAGAAATTTTTTCTGGGACTAAAAATTATCACAAAAGCAAATTGCAACTAGACCATCATATCCATGTCTCATTCATAGCGTAATTTTCTTTCCTGTTCAAACATGAGAGGCAAATTAGCTATGTATGTTTGTATTCTCTTTTCAGTTTTATTAGCCGCATCAGCTAATCCAGATTGGCACTGGTATAAATAGGGTTAATTTCATCCCTCCTCATATTAAAAAAAGAATCTTCATGCATAACAAACAGTAATTAGCTTGACCAGAATTAATTCACCAAAATTATTATTAGCTTGCTTGGATTGCCAAATTCCAATGAAGTAAATCTAAAGTCCAACCAAGCGACCATATAAAAAGATGAATAATCGAAATCTTAATGAATTCCAATAACAGAACATTAGCTGTTACAACTTCGGACTGAAAAGCTCGCACAAAAATTAAGGAGGAAATGCGAAGTCCTGAGAACTATAGATTCCACTGCAAGGGCTACAATCCAGAATCCTAGACCCAAAAATCCAGCCCTGTTACGCACAGTCAAGTGATCGGTCATAAAAACCACGATTAATACAAGTCGATCAATTTTTTTTTAATTGCTATTTCTGTACGGCACAAAACCCTAATTTATAAGATCGAAAATGCGAACCCAGCACCCGCCGATCAGAACGAATTGCTTTAGAATAAAATAACAGGGAAATAGGGTTACGATTTCTGTTGGCGTTGAGGAAGCTCTGGTGGAACAGTCGCGGCAGCAGCCGAATCGTCAGGTCTTTCCTTCTCCGCTTGTCGTTCCTCGCTTCGATCTTGTTTGTCCTTTTGCGTCTCCTCGTCTTCTCCGACCTTTTCGTCCTCAGAAGAAGAAGCGTAATCCACGAGCGACATGGTTTTCACTTTTCACTGCGCTCTCGCTCGTGATCCCCCAACTCCGAAGACTGAGTTTGCGATCACGAATCTTAGAGTCTCGCGACATTCTGGGAGATATTGGGACGATGGAGTTAAAAGAGGCACAGGTTTAAATGGGCCAAGACCCATTACATTAAGGCTCAAGTTTTGAATCACGGCCAATTTGTTCATGTTTACGAGTATTCACATACATAACATATATTTTTAATACATTTAATATTTAAATAAATAATATATAATTTTTTTTAAAAAAATTATGTGCTATATATATATGTGAATCTTTATTATATGCTTAAAAATATGATAATAATGGTTGTATGATGTTAGTTAGGTTATAATAATCTTTACTGATTACGATATTTGGTGGCATGATTTTGATGGTGTGATTTGTGATAATTAGCTTTAAAGGTTTAAACTTAGCTCTTTCATTCTCTTCCTCCGATAGTAATGAAATTCTATTCATAGAGTTTTCTAATAAGCACTTTGATAAATTTAATCAAAACTTCAAAACACTTTAATCGAATATTTGCAATAATTCCCTTGAACATGAATGATCATTTTAATATTTAAGTATCTTAATGATGTTAGAATTAAGTGATATTGGGCTAGTTAGATTTCTCTTATTGAGCTGCTCGATTCAAATATAAGCATACCGATTTGACAATCGTTTGGCCCTTCTATTGATATTTATAAACTTTCAACTATACTTTAATGATTTGATTTGAGCTCATTTAGAATCGATCAATCTCTTTGAGTGTCAATAAGTTCGTCTCATCGAGATGTTCAACTCGACTCGAGAATGATACTTGATTGATTAAATTTTAGACTGATTTATTATTTTATTTAAAAATTATAGATAATAATGATATATTAATTAGTGTCTATTATATATGAAGATCTATTGAATTTTAAAATAAAGAATATGACTCATATGCCCACTTAAATTTGCTCTTATGTTAAAGTATAACGATGATGCACTTTGAAACTAATGTTAATAAGAGGAGCATTGTGTTATTATTTTAAGTTCATAAAATGAATTTGATGATAGGGAATTATATATATTAAAAAAAATTATATCAAACTCTCAACTTGATGTAATTTTTTGAGTGTAAATTATTTATAAATGAATTTAGGATCACATGCCTATTTATTTTAGCAATCATATAGTTAACCTAATATCTCGATCGATGAATACTTAAAATTCTAGGTATACTTAGGTATATAAACATACCCAAAATTTGCCCTAAAAAATGTGATTAAGATAAATTTAAGGGTTAATCAAACTTCGAACCTTGCATGCATATAATCCAATCGAGCATCTGTGCAAAAAGAATCTAACGTGCAGATCATTAAAGTAACATTTAGTATTGAATGAATGATTTATGATTGAATGAATTAGCATAAAGCGGTTGTGAGTTAATGTTCTAACTAAAATTATAATTTATTCTTGGTAAAAAAACTCATGCAAGTTCAAAAAGTGATTGTGGTCGCTAAAGATTTAACCCAACAATATTAATATTGACTTATAATACCTCAATTAAAGAGGTAACTAAGCTATGACATGCTAGGAGGCAGTTCAAGAAAGATGACTTTTGAGCTTTATGAGAGGGGCTTGATGAATTGATGAGCCATGCTTAAGCCTAACTCAACATGTCATCTAGTATGTTGGCTTATTTGAAAATTTTTATTTTAAAATATACTTAAAAATGTGTTATAATTGAAACACATACTTGCAAAATAAAATAAAAAATAAATGAAAATTTTCTTTAAAATCAAATTTTTAATCAAATTTCCTACAATTATCATTCTCACAATCATTTTTTTTACATCAATTAGTTGATATTAAAATATCTTATTTTTCATTATAAATAAGCTTTGTTTATGAGCTAATATAAACCATAAAATAAGGCTTGGGCTCAATTTCACTAAATTAGTTAAATTCAAACATAAGCCATAATGACTTGAGCTCAATTTATATTATTCATGCCTTTAACATCAACAGTCTCATTTAATGTAAATCCCATATTGGCCTAACCCATGAACATAATGAGAGGATGAAAGCATAGCAATATTTTGTTTTTTGAGAAAAAAAAAATTCAAGGTCTATTTGATTCTATTTTTCTTTCTTATTTTGATTTATTCAAACATTACATTATATTTTATGAAAAAATGATTTTAAAATGTTATATATGTGCAATTTTTTAGACAAAATTTTTAAAATAGGCTTAATCCTAATCTTAATTAGCAATTTAGGCATGATTTTTTTTTAAAATAGGTCGTGTTGAATGGACGACACGGCGCATCATCTACGACTTCTTTTTTTTATAAAAAAACTAGGGTAGCTTTTGTATTTTGCATTTATCGGAGTCATATGATGTCATAATCGAGCGAACTTGGTATCGTTGGAATCGTAACGAAATTTTCTACAACTTTTATGTTGGTCTAAATTTAAGATTGTGACCCGATACGCGCTTATGAATCGCAAAAAATTGTCAATGAAATTTGGAGCGACTATCGTATTTTCGCCGATCGTCATCTATGGATTCTAGCGAACTTGATATCGTTGAAATTGTAACAAAATTTTCTACAACTGTTGGTTGAAATTTACGATTATGGCGATACAGATTTTTTTTTGAATGGGTGCAAAATCGCTACTGTAGAAAATTTAAAGCTTTACTTTGGAAGCTTTACATCATCTCATAACATTCTCATCCTATTATATATATTTTAGTCTCTCTTACTTCAATAAACCTTTATACATAATATCTTTATCTTATTAATCCTTAAAGATTAATCATTTAAGTTATTATAATATCATCCTTAAAGAGATTAAAATATATTTTTTAACTAATCATGCCATAATTAGCATTTACAGTGAAGAAAGAAAGCTCAGATAATTATATTAATAGTTAATATAAAAAAATTAGAATAATTGTGACATAATTAACAAAAAAAATATATATTAAAAAAAGACTTGTAATAAGAGAACTGCTGTGTATCGGGCCACAATCGTGAATTTCAACAAACATGAAAGTTGTAGAAAATTTTGTTAGGATTTCAACGATACTAAGTTCGCTAGAATCCGATGTAATACGTCTCTGAATCGACAATATCAGAAATTTCAGTTTGACGAATTTTGCCGCATTCAAAAGCTGCATATCGGTACAATCTTAAATTTTGACCAACATGAAAGTTGTAGAAAATTTTGTTACGATTCCAACGATAGTAAGTTCGCTCGATTCTGACATCATATGACTCCGATAAGTGTAAAATACGAAGCTGCATTAAAAAAAATACCGGTCGTCATCGAACGGACGACTTTGATGCGCGTCGGGCCAATCCATTCAATAGACTACTAGACCTATTTTGCTAAAAAAAAAATTTTCATGCCTAAATTGTTAATTAAGATTAGGATTAAGTCTATTTTAAAAATTTTGCCAATTTTTTATGGCTTCATTAATGAATTGTATTGTTAAGAAATATAATATTATGATAATCTTATTTCAAACAAAACAATACAAACATAACACTTATAAAATTAAAATAAACACCAACTTAATCTCCCTAAAGCTTAAGCTCAAATTTTCATTTCTACTCATTGGGACATATATATATATATATATATATAATCTTTCTAATTAATATTGTGAAATATTAGTCCTCAAATTATTATTCAAAATCTAGTTCAAATTATTTGAACTAATGTTAATTCAAACTAATTATAGTTATAAGCTTTATTTGAATAAAACACTGTTCATTAATTTTGATCTCAACTCAATCCGAGCCAAATTGGTTAACTATTTAATTTTTAATCATTTTAAATTATAATTTATTACTTTAAAAATATGCTTTAATAAATATATAAATACATGCATAACAACAACAACAACAATAATAATAATATATATATATATATATATATATATATATATATATATATATATATATATATATATATATATATGTTTTGTTGTCAATAAGTTAAGACAAATTTAAATTCATTTAGATCTTATAAAAAAAAAATCATAATAAAATATATTGATATAATTTATATTTTAATTAGCTTAAAAATATTAAATTTTAAATGTCAATACTATATATTAAGAGTTTACATTGCATTAATTTTGAAGTACATTTAGGGGTTGTTTGGTAGATCATTTGGAATCATTCGTTCCAAATCGCTAACATTTCAGCGTTTGGTTTAGTAAAGTAAAATTCCGACATTTCAAATACACCGAAGCAGTTTCGTGTATTTGAATATGAATTCAAATCACAGCCATAAATGATCTGTGGGACTCGGCCGGGTCACCGGCTTGCCGTACCGCGCATTCGCCGCTCATGGTCGTATGCCCTCGCCATTGCCGTCAATGCATTGCCGCCATGCGGCCCGTGCCACTCGTCGGCTGCTCACCGGCCGTGGCTGCCGTGCTCGCCGCTGCGATCATGGGCATTTCGCCTGCCGCCCATCGCCGGCCGCTACCAGCCGCTGCCAGACGCCGCCGCCAGCCGTATCGCTGTATCGCCGTAGCCGCCGTGCCACCATCGGTCATTGCCGCCGCATGGGTCAGCCGGGACCACCGCAGGCCGACGTCCATTGATTCTTTTCATTACATTTGTCATAACAAAAAAATACAAAGCCATTAGAAACTCTCAAAAATAAAGTAATCCTTTTATCAATTTTTTCTCAGTATTTTCTTTATTGTATTTAAATCTGATGACCAAACTCTAATATTTTTAAAGTTTATCTTAATATAATTTATATAAAAATATATTGACATAATGCTTAATCCTTTTAGATTTTAGATTATAATCAAATTTAATTTATTGGGATCCTTGATTTTGATCCAATTTTAATTAGAGGCAAAGCACAAAATCTCAGCACTTCACGTATAATCTTCCATACCCACAGTCCTACTTCGCTCTCGAAGACCTGATTATTTCCCAATTCCGATCCTCGTTTCGGCTTTTACTTTCGAAGGAGGAAGCGATTTCGAAGAAAAAAGCTAAGATAAATGGAGAAGGCGGAGGAGATCAGCAGCTCAAAGATGTTCGGCGGGTATAATCGGCGCTTCAAGCATTTCAGTCCAACCCTCGGCTGTTCGATGACCTTCTCCATCTATTTCCCCTTCCCCATCTAAAAAAGATCCCTGGCAATTTCAATTCATTTTCACTCGCATTGGTATTCACTCGTAATGGTTTCTTTACGGTTTTAAAATCGGCTTGTTGTTAGCCTTAATGGTTCCGTTCTGCTTGTGGCTGCATAGATTGAGGCAGTGTAATGGCTATGTCTGATGAGATTGTAGGTTTTGATATCTGCTCTCTGTGAAATTATTAAGTTAGTAGATATCAATTTGTTCTAGATGCATGGTCGTACTGCAATGAAGGATTTAATCCGGCGACCTTTTTTTTTGCCATTTCTAGTGAGTTTTTAACGCAATGCTGTGTTTATTGCATAAACAGTTGATCTTTAGGACAAGCATGGTTTTTAGTTGATCTTTAGGACAAGCATGGTGTTTTTCTAGATAGGCGTTGTTCTTATAAACAAGGAATAAACATAAATGGCGATTAAGTTGTAGGGACTGTTATAATGTTAGCAATTTGAGAATTTAGTTCAAAGTGAATGCTGTGATTTTTTCATTTTTCAGGGCTATTCGTTGATTGCAAAATTCATGTTGGGAGACTATTTTTACTATATATGATTGGGTGTGAAATTCAGAGTAATATCCCGTCAAACAAATAATAATAATAAAAAAATCTAGCATCTGAATTACTATGTGAAATAAATCACCTAACATTCTGGCCGTGTTTGTACCATCTTAACTACCGCCAGAAGGCCGCATCCTCCTGGTATGTAGCGACTCACCACTATGTCTTCGCTTTACTACTACCCTTAATCCATGGGGAAGACTGGTTCAATGTTCAGTGACCATGTTTAAGTATAGAGAATTAGATGCTGTAATACTAGAGAACATAAAAGGAGAACGCAGAACAAGTATACAAGATGAAATGTAGAAGCAGTATTAAAACCTCCCTGCATCCCACAGGTAGCAATACATGTGTATATATATAATAGTTTTCCAACTGACTGTCAAAGTTGGTTATAAGATGAATGGTGATGAGCGTATTGGGTCATCAGGGGTATAGCTGATACAGCTGCTGAAGAGAGTGGTCTGCTATCAAAAGAGTGATTCTATATTAATGAGTTATATGATGAAGCTTCTTGTTGAACTTCATGAAGTGGCTATAAGAAGTATGTGTGAAGCTGGGAATGTTTTTGGTTATAAGATGAAATGTAGAAGCAGTATTAAAACCTCCCTGCATCCCACAGGTAGCAATACATGTGTATATATATAATAGTTTTCCAACTGACTGTCAAAGTTGGTTATAAGATGAATGGTGATGAGCGTATTGGGTCATCAGGGGTATAGCTGATACAGCTGCTGAAGAGAGTGGTCTGCTATCAAAAGAGTGATTCTATATTAATGAGTTATATGATGAAGCTTCTTGTTGAACTTCATGAAGTGGCTATAAGAAGTATGTGTGAAGCTGGGAATGTTTTTGGTTTCCTAGTTCTACTTTGTAACCCTTTATTTAATGCCTTTATTGCACGTGAATGTTGAGTTATCCTGCATAGTAGCAGCTGTATGGTATTTCAGTGGGCTTTCATAAATCTGCTTAAACTGGAATCATATTCTTCAAAAATCCTGACTACTAGTAAATGTGACTATATGAAAAAGTTCTCTAGCCTATTGTCTAAAAAAATTTTGTAGCGATTTTTCTTGGAACAAAAAGGGGCTACTTCAATGCATTGCTGCTGTGTTATATATCTAATATCTTTAACATTTGGTTTCAAATGTTCATCCATTCTGCATGTTATTCTATGGTATAAACAGGCAATTTGTTCTTCTTGCTTGCAGGTCATCAATCATATTGAATGGGACCATTTATATTTATGCATATTTCAGTTGAAGTTTGTTTTAGACTTTTAATCTTCTTATTTCTGACTCAATTTGGTGAAACATGGTTTATTAAGCTCATGCCACTTCTGTTCATAATTTGTTCCTCATGAGCTGCTTTTATTTCTATGTTGAACTATATAAGCAGCTAAAATCAATTATTGTTGACAGGTCCTTTATTGGTTATCTGGGCTAACATGCACTGATGAGAATTTCATTATGAAATCTGGAGCTCAGCGAGCAGCTTCTACTGAAGAGGTTGCTTTGGTTGCGCCTGATACTTCTCCAAGTGAGTTGCAACCTTTTGTAAATATGTTTCTATGCTCTTTGGAAGCCATTTTGTGTGCATATATCAAATTAAAGCTTTGGTTTGGTTTGGCATAGCTTTCAGCTGTCTGTCTCTACTAACTTTAATAGCCGAAGCAGTTTAAGGTCTTTGGTACAAGACTGATAATAAAGAGTCTAATCTTATGAAAGATGATAAATAGCTTTGTAAGAATGTTACTTTTGGTAGTTTCCCAAAAAGGTGTCATTTAATCACCCTATTTAATCATAGCAGTTCCAGAATAATTTTTTACAAAACAACCACAAGTCCTGTAACACTTTAGGCATTAGCCTTAACATTTTTCTACGCAATCATCCACTCTACCCACGGTATAGCACAATGTAACATCATACTATACAGTAAAACAAAAGACAACAATGTCAAATGAAGCCCAAGATATAATGATGTTTTATGGTCTTTTGTATTAATCAAAATGAAACAAGGTTGTGTACAGGCAACAAATCTTGACACGTGTTTTATCTGCTCACCTGGCAACTCGGAATCCTTTGCTTCATGTAAAAAAAGTGCAACAACAACAACAACAACAACAACAAGCCTTAATCCCACTAGGTGGGGTCGGCTACATGAATCCTTCGTCTCCATTGTGTCCTATTATGTGTCAAATTCTCATCTAATTCAAGATACTAAGATCATTATTTATACATCTTAACCAAGTTTTTAGGTCTACCTCTACCTTTCTTAACATAAGAAATCTAATGCATCTACTCTCCCATCTCGGACACGACGCTTTATGTGGCCAAACCATCTAAGCCGAATTCTCCCTAATCTTATCTACCACCTGAGCTACTCCAACTTTTTCCAACATACTCATTTTGCATTCTATCTCTAAGAGTAAAGCCACTCATCCACCTAAGCATCCTCATCTAACACTTAACTTAGTCTTATGCTTTCTTTTATTGGCCAACATTCTCACATAAGTTATTGCGTCTTACCACCATCTTATAAAATTTTCCCTTAAGTTTAAGTGGAGCTTTTCTATCACATAATAGGCCAGATGCATTCCTCCACTTCAACCATCCAACTTGAATTCTACTAATAACATCTCCATCTATTTCACCATTATTTTGGACAATAGAGCCTAAATATCTGAATCGCCACTCTTATTAATGACTTGATCACCTAAAGTCACAACACTATCACTAAAACTTCTACAACTAAAATTACACTCCATATATTCAGTTTTAGATCTACTTAAACGAAAACCTTTAGACTCTAAAGTTGACCTCCATAATTCAAGTTTCTGTTGGACTCCCTCTCTAGTCTTATCAACAAGAAGAATGTCATCAGCAAAAAGCATACACCAAGGTAATTGTTATTTGTATTTTTGTAATTTTTTTCTAAAACAGTACTAGAAATGTTCTGAATCATCATCTTCCAAGGTCTTGTTTGGGATTTTGCAATTGAAATGCTTTGAGGTAAGGGTCGGCTTTATTGAGTTTCAGCTCGTGGAATTTCTGAAGCATTTAATATAAACTTAAAGACAGTTATACTGATGGGATGCCATTATCAATGGTAGGATCAGCTGGTGCCAATTTTATGCAGTGCATCCGTTGTAGAGAGTTCTGTTTGAGGACTTGACTTCCTTTTTGTATTTCCATATAGAATTCTTTTACATTTAGTTTATCCATTTCATGATTTTTGAAATAGTTGTTCATATGCATCGTCTTCATAGTTTGCAGCACTTTTAAATACATTTTTAAGTGGGTATGTTTCATTTTTTTGCTTATTTAACTAGCTGTTATTAACTGTATATATTTTTTTAACTTGATGTAGGGGGACTAAACGTAGATGGAGAGGCAGAGAGCTGGGACTTTGGTGTTGGTAGGAATGAAATCTTTGGTTTTATATGGACATTTAACTTGCCAAAAGATTATTTTTCATAATTATTTTTTATATGCTTTTTCAAGATTTGCTTATTCAAACTGCAACATTGACATTTTATTGCTTTTATTTCTGCGATTAAATTCCATGCTTTAGTGTCTCTTAAGAAAATTTTACAAAATAGTTGTTCTTTTAGAAGGCTTAAACATTTGAGAGTAACCAATGCCTTTGTGTTTAACATGCATTGATGAAATTCCAAAGCAAAACATAGATCTGTTAGTTGAAAATATTATTCTAGCTTGTTATTAATAAAAACAAAAATTTGCAGTTTTTCTTATGATGTGTTTGTTCCGTGATTTGAAATTGCAGTTCTCGCATTTTGTAGGGTGGTGTAAGTCATATAGATGCAAGTCAGAAGTGTCATAAAAGATCTAAATTAAATTAGCATTCTCCTTAAATATTGTGGAGGCTAAAATCTGGTAGAAGCCACTATGTTACTTGTGTCATCAGCAATGATGGCTCCTCTTGGTTGAACATAAGGCGTAACAATTGATTAAATATGCCAATAGCGCCTATTATCTATTAGAATTGCGTGAGTATAATCTAAATCACCTGAATGACTCAAACATGCTATATCAATTAATTCCAAACTCAAAAAGGCCCAATAATTTAACACAAGTCCAATTGAACGAAAATATTTTAAAATATTTCATTTATTTTGACTACAAATCTCTAAAAATATTAGAGATCAATATCATAATATCAAACTTTTATTATATACATATCTTATCGAGCATTTATCTTAGAGTCTATTTAGTCTGCTACATTTATAGTGTATTGTAAATCAAATTTTTGAAATTTGAAATTTTTAACATTTGATATATTGTATTTGAAATGTAGTGCATCTGAAATATACTTTCTAGTCCAAATCTAATGTATTTAAGGTTGAACGACACAAAATAAAATTAAAAATAAGAAAAAAAAAGTGATCCCAAATAGCTCCTTACTCCATCATCACTATCCAAACAACATCCACCATCGCATGTGCAGATAAGTGGAAAGATTGTGTTACAACACATTAATTGACATAATTGTATAGTAAAATTATTCCAAAAGATTAGTAATGCTAAGGTTTATATTATTTAATGAAGTATGTGAATTAATTTTTATAAAGGCTTATACTAAATTTTTATTTATACATACTTCCCTCAAATTGATCGTTATGAAATCTGGAATTATGTAAAATGTTTTCGATCATTTTCAGGAAGTAGAAAAATTGAGGTAAACATTTTTAGCGAGATTTTAATATTAATTTTTTTAAATAGTTTGAGTATTACAACTTGTCTAATCATGCATGAGTGAATGGACAGGCAGTCAAACAACAATGTAAAAGCAAAATAATTTCCTCATGAATTCTTATGCTAATTACATACTAAGTTAGAGGTTGTTTTCTTACATGTAAGAAGTGTGAAGTGGGAAGCGGGGGGAAGTTGATGTTTAGTTGGAGAAGAAGTGATTTCTTTTTGAGAAGTGTCTTGTACAATTCTTAGCCATTTAGCTTTTGGCTCATATGTTCTGAAGGTATTATTCTAAAAGTCATCAAATGTGATATTGTCACACCCCATTTGACACCTGTACAATCAACTTGAAGTATAATAGAGGCAGACAATCCCGTCAGACATATACCCACTAGCACCCATCCTCACGTAATCAATCAAGACCGAATTGAGTGGATAGAAAATTAATATGCTTAGATCGTCACATTTTCTACACTTTTATGATTATCAAATAGATTTGTCAAATTAATTAATACAAAGCGTGCATAATTTAAATCATCAAAATGGACTATAGAGTTTCTAATAAAATTTATACGTATCAAAAGTACCTTTTAATTTACATCATGAATATATTTTCTTTCATATTACTTTCAAAATCAAATTTTAGGATACATGAGAAAATTTGATCACTTTATTAGTGCTATAATAGAGCCGAGCCGAGCGGAGCATTTATCAGATTGTACTTACTTTGAATAAATTAAAAATTATTCATATTCGGTTTGAGTTCAAATTGAGCTTTCATGTGGATGTTCAAACTTGACTTGTTTAATTTTTTCTATGCTCAAGTTTAGCTTGTGTTTGACTTGTTTGATCAAATTGAAAGAATATTTAATCTAGTTAATGAATAAGTTTTAAACGAGTACTTCAGTGTTTATGAATTTAGCATGATTTAAATCTTACTAGTGTGACAATACTCAATTAAATTTTTAGCAATAAGTTTTCTACTTTTTTCTAATTTTTTGTTGGAACTACTATTTTAATTATCTTGCAAGTTTCCCACACAATACAAAATCTAGACTCTGAAAAATAAACTAAATCATGAATTTTATGAAAGGTAAGCTCGGCTAAAACATACATAAAAATTGTTACTTTACAATGGCATTAAAACTTACCATTCAAATTGAATAACTATTTTAAATTATTGCAAATTAAGAGTTAAAGGTTCTAATAATATGTTTCTATAAGACTCAGAGGCAATAAAAATATATAAAAAAAAGGCTGTCAGAAGCCAAAAAAATGTCTTCTTTTAAGTTGCTAGTGGCCTTCCAGTGAAAGATAGACAAAAATTTCAAACAAAGATAGATAACAATTATTGCAAGAAGAAACATAATGTATTGGTATAAATAAGCATCAATGAATAGGTCATGAATTTTTAATGACATTAACTGAAACAAATCTATCACACTAGTAAAATGCAAGGACATGTTGAAACTAAACATGAAGTATTTTCACCTCAACCAAATTAAACAAGCCACATAAAAATAAGATAAGACACCAAAATTTCATCGCCACAGCATATTAAGCACCTGATTTGCAATCAAATACTGGAAATAGTATTGGATTAGACCCACATAATAGATGAAAATAGAAACCATAACATTAAAAAGAAAAAGGACTCAAGTCTTAATGCTAAACTATTGTATTACCAATATTTTAGCTTCACTTTTTCTTTGCAATTGATTTGGTAATTTTGGCACCAGTGAGATCTTTCTTCTCCATACTCTTGATGACACAAACAACTATGGTTTGCCTATGGGCTGCTTCTTGAATCAACTAAGAGGGAGGGAGTGGCTTGCCAAAGTCGAAGAGGAAGAGGTCAAGGGAACAACTAGCTGAAGTCGAAGAGGAAGAGGAGTTTAGGACTTCTAGTAGGAACGGAGTCGAATTAGGGTTAAATGAGAGTGAAATTATTAATCTATTTTTTATGGGCAAATGCCGTTGAGCTTGGTGATGGGTGAAGGGTGTGTTGATGGTAAATTATAATATAAATTTTTTTAAGAAATATAAAATTAAAGAAATTATAGGTTATATTTAATCATAATTTTTTTAGATAATATATGAGTTATCTCTAAGCTTAATATTGTGTATTTAACAAGTTATTGGCCCAACAATAAATGAATTTGTTTGTGAATATAAACAAATGAGTTTGACCATATTCATGTTTAATTGAACTTTCGAGTTTTCAAAAATCGTTCAAATTTATTTATTAATTAATTTGAACAGATATGAACAAGCATTAATCAAGCTGAGTTCGAGTCGTTCAATGAGTATATTGATTTATTTATAACCCTACACTTGATTATGGCCTCACCTGTTTTTTTATTTTTTTTCATTACTTGAAATAATAGTAAATAATATATCTAGTGAGCTAAAAGCTTAATCGGATAAAAATTTTTAGTATTGAATTTAAAAATACAAGAATAAGTAATTTGACGTATGTTGGTCTTTCGAACTAACATGAAATGTCATAAGCATAGCTAATATAATACATTAATCATAAAAAAATAAAAGTCAATGAGTAAAAGACAATCAATCATAAATAGTAAGTATGTTTATCTGCAAAGAAATAATTGCATCATTTATATGTCAAATATTTAATATATTATTGTATGAAATTATTTTTTTATTTCATTTATTTACAATTTATAGTCTTAGGAATGTCATGTGATATTTATATGCTTTGCTATCTTTATAACATTGGATCATTATCTAGCATGTTGGCTAACCATTTATTAATGACTATTCACTTTAAGTCTGGATTGCAATATTACTTTTAGAAGAGAGAGTCAAGAACCTCTTTTCGGCCTTTATTGAGGCTTATCTCTCGTCAGGTCTTTCATCTCTTCTTGTGTAGGTCATTATCATTTGCCGACCTATCCTATATTACATGATCTTTTGGAATAATTTTTATTTTATTTTTGATAACATTATCTTAAGTTTTTTTTAATATTTAGCATGATTATGCACTTATTACTACTATTAACAATCATCTTGTATTAATGTATGTCAAAGAAATATGACACATACATATGTATATATATATGTATATATATATATATATATATGTATATACATATATATATATATGTATATATATATATATATGTATATACATACATACATATACATACATACATACAACAACAACAACAAGCCTTAATCCCACTAGGTGTCACATGAATCTTCGCTCCATTGTGTCCTATTATGTGTCAAATTCTCATTTAAATCAAGTATACTAAGATCATTTTTTTTACATCTTAACCAAGTCTTTTAGTTCTACCTCTACCTTTCTTAACATAAGGCAAATCTAATGATCTACTCTCCTAATCGGGTCATCGGACGTCTGACGCTTTATGTGGCCAAACCATCTAAGGCGACTCTCCCTAATCTTATCTACCACTGGAGCTACTCCAACTTTTTCCCGAATATACTCATTTTGCATTCTATCTCTAAGAGTAAAGCCACTCATCCACCTAAGCATCCTTATTTTTGTAACACTTAATTTAGTCTTATGCTTCTCTTTTATTGGCCAACATTCTGCACCATATATTTATATATGAATTTTTTATATAAATATTAGTTCTATGAATTATTTGCTTAATATTATTTGAGAATAAGTTTCTCACCTCAATTATAGAATTTTCTTCAAGACAATATTTCTTATTTTTATTTTTCCGAAATCTTATTCTTTTGTAAACGATTTAAAAATAAGATTTTTTTTAATATGTAAAAATTCTAAAATTAGTAACTAAAAATAAATTGATTAACTTAATTTTTATCTAAAAGAAATTCCTCTTTTTTAATAAGAATTTTTTACCTGAATTTAATAAGAATTTTTTTAATATGTAAAAATTCTAAAATTAGTAACTAAAAATAAATTGATTAACTTAATTTAATAAGAATTTTTTACCTGAATTTTTATATTCCCCTTTTTTTTTCTTCTCCTCTTCTTCCTTTCTTCTCCTCCTCTTCATCTTTCCTTCTTTGTTTTTTCCCTTACTCATTACTTATACACCTCCTGCCAATAATAACGAGAATGTATAAAGATATTAGAGGAATATTTCTGGAATATTCTAATAAAGAAGTCATTAATTAACAACTATTATTATACTTAATTTTCATTTATACTTCTATATATCAAAATGTGCAAAATGAAATATAGAATCTTATAAAATGTATTCAATCATTTTTGGAATATGTGTGAAAAGTGGGGCATAAATTTTAGAAACATTTTTATACATATTTTAAAATTTTGGAGTATTACAAATAGTTTTATCTTCCTAATGTTGTAGGATGATTATAGGTCTTAGAATGAAATAGCAGAGAAGTAGACATGAGAGAATAACAATTTTTGTACAACTAAGAGGTAACTACGCTATCTAATAGAAAAAAAAAATCACATGGGGTTGGGGGGGGGGGGACTTTAGGAAAAACAATTATAAACACAAAAATAACAGTGGCACCTGAGACAACATATGGAGGAAAGAATAGTGGGTGGAATTAGCAATTCACATTGTGGTAGTGGTTTGAACCTCTGTAGATGCTCATTGGAATTGCATGATCTGAGTTGAAACCATACAATAACGAGTTAGACCAAATAAAATAAGTTAAATATTTAAATTTTAAGTGAGCACTTTTCGTACATATAAGTGTCATCATCATAAGTATGTTACACTTGAAAGGAACTGGGAAGTAAAAATTTGGAAATGATACACATTAGCATGCTCATTGAACACAAATTTTTAGATTTGCATCATATAGTGTCATTCACTCATGTTTACACACAAATACAACCATACATATTTACAAATTATATGATTTATGACATAGTACATTATAATATATATTAAAATTTATATGGAAAAGAAATGCTATACACTTATAAAAAATCCACACAAAAACTTGTGTCAAATCATCACTAAATTAGGGGGATTAATAGAATTCTTCCCGTGCTAAAGTGTATGACACTTTCTATAAACATAGAGTCTTAAATTATTACGTAGATTGTTAATAGAAATGTAAAAATATTCATACAATATTAATAATCAATGTACGATTTATTATTTTGTACTTAAATATTGTACATGAAATAATCTGGTACATAACCTATTAGATGATAATGTATTAATTTCTTATAAATTTAAGCTGCATTATATGTAATAAAATTATAACTTATTATAATTTTCTAAGTTTGAAAATATCATTATATTGTTGCAATGCATGAAATATTTTTACCATTTTATATATCTTTATTCTTGTAGTATGCATATACATGTGTTTAAACCATGGTTTTCAATTTTGGTGATTTTGGTCTTTGGAGTTAATTTTGGTTAAAATGAACTAAATTCAATTAATATTTGAGGAGGTTCAACAAACACTTGGGAGTTCCGGTGAAGTTTCAAATGAATCATAGAAGTTTCACCTGAAACTACTTTGCTTTGAATGAAATTTCATTAAAACTCTTGAGTAATAATCTAAGTTCTAGAATTCGATCACTAAGAGCCATCAAATATCATGTGTCACAACTTGAACTTAATTAGATATATTCTATTTCTTTTATACCTTAAATACATAGTTTTTTGAAAAATATAATAATAAAAAATAACCATAGAATCGGTGCTATTGAAACTATTAAAATTGAAACAATGATGGGGCAAAATCAAAACTGAGTTTAAAACGTCAGTTTATATAATATAATATAAATTATAAATATGATGCCACATTTGTTTTTATATATAAAAAATTATATGTATGTATTGATGTTTATGCATCATTGTATAATATATTAAAGCTGAATATATTCTTACAATATAATACAATTATATCAGGTATTAGTTGTTTTAAATTTTCATTACGTACATGTGTGTGTTTCTTCTCATTCCTGCCTTTTCTTGGAAATTGTCCCTGAACATAGAAAAGGTGTTCGTTTAATTCTATTATTAAGAAAATCTGAGGCGAGATTTTTTTTATTTCTGATTGATGCTAATTTCTATTCATCTTTTTTTTTGTTTTAGGAGCCGGATTTTATCTGAATGCAACAGAGGAAAAGTGGAAGAACTGGCGTATGTATGATTATGTTGTCAATGAATTGCCAAAACTTCTTGATGAAAATTTCGAACAGCTTGACATTTCAAAAGCCTCCATATTTGGGCATTCAATGGGTGGGCATGGAGCCCTTACAATTTTTTTGAAGAACCTAGACAAATATAAGGCATGTTTTGTGTTTTATTTCTTCCTCATGCAATCTTGTTTTATATACAGATTATTGATTGACTACTGCGCTAAATTTTATCATGCAATTGAGTATTCTTTATTGCATGCTTGCATGCATATATGTATTGTTTAATAATAGAAATGAAAAAAGAGAACCCACACGTACCATGAACCAATCATGCCTTCAGTGACCGGCCACAACCCCATTTCCATCACGCACAATCTGGCACATCATCATTCTTCCCATGAACTTTTTCTTCCACGAACAAAACCTCTGCTCTATGCTCTGTTCCTGCATTTGCCTCAATTCAGTTTTGAATTATTGTTTCATTCTTTGCATTCTCTCTTGCACCCATCCTCTTTATTGTTTCTAGCCTGCTGATGTTCTCTCTTTCTTGCCATCTCCTAACGTTTGTCCATACAAAGACTTCCTTCAACAAATGCCAAAGTCTCTTCCTCACATACCTTTCTTGGACATGCCATCCCTGCAACTCTCCTTCACGTTTTGCTATGCGCATCTCTCAATGTAATTGTGCCTTAAGCTCAAATCTGCAATGGTACCCTTAACATAAACGGGAGAGTCTCCAATGCTTTTACACCGCTTCAAACTCATGAATCTTATCATTGCACCTGGATTCGTTACTTGCATTGGGATCCCTCTCCTTTTGCGTTAGCCTCTTTTTAGTGAGAACCTATTATGTGTAGACAATGTATTGTAGCTCTACATATGGAGTATCGGAATACATAGCTGCACATTCACTATGCACAATTTGTTTTTTGAGTACATGTGTATTTGCTATGTACTTCCTTTAGTTGGATAACACAACGAGTATACAGTTGTGCACTCAATAAAGCAATTGCGCAAGTTTTTACTTCTGTGGTTTGCATGTAATAATTTATCTCCAATCTCTCTCACACACAAAAACCAGCTACATACCCAATCTTACACTATCCAACACAATTCTTGCATTTACGCATGTAAGCAAGCATCAACCCCATTCATTATCAATGATTCCCTTACATCGTAATTGCATATATTTTACCTACTCTAGCATTTGAATCTCTCCTAATTATAAACCAAGCTCCTCACCTCTTTCATGTGCGTACCAACTGCAATTTCTGTAAGAGATGTACAATTAAACTTGTGGAATTGTGTCAAGTACAACTTTCTAAAATTACATCTCCATCTCAAATCTTCACAACATAAATTGCAACGTGCTCCACTAAGACTTTCACTGGTGCGAATCTCATAGCCTTTCCTATGGCTTAATTCATAGGCTTCTTGAGATGAGAGAATTAATAAAAAGTTAAGGAGAGATGTTTGTTTGCAAAATAATTAATAAATATCATCTGAAACTTTTATGGCGTAAGTCGCGCTGCAGCTTACTATAGTATCTACTACGATACTTCTTGTATGGGAGATGTTCTTCATGTGCAAAATAAGTATCGTATCCTATTTGAAACCTAAATGGCATAACTCGTGTCAAACCCCATTTTGATAATCATCGGGTGCGCCTTGTTGCCTTTTCTATGGCATAGATCATGTAAGACTCCACCTTGGCATTTCTTGGGGATCGCTTTGTAGCCTTGTTGATAAGAGAAATCCCTCAAGGGAATGTAATCTATTCTAATCTCGATTTCCAAATGACCTTGAGTTCTTTGAACCATCTAATAAATTTTGCTATCAACTTTATGTGAATTGTGGAAACCTTATAAATTCCATCTAGTAATTTCTTGGTCAAGATAATAATTTAAGTAAAAGGGATTTGATGCAAGGGCACTAAAATCCAACTCAATACCTCGCTAACATACTTGCACATTCAAAAGTTTGTACATCTTGAAGCATGTAGAACATGAAACATCCTGACAATTTTTGTTTGAATAACCTGGAGATACTAAGCAATGCACAAACGTTTGTAAAGGACTAACAAGCATATTTTCATGTGCACTAATGAGCTTGATAACAAAAGGGATGAATATGGTAACGTGCGTTGAACTTTGAAAAAAATATCAAATGATTAGGATTTCCATTAGACCGTTGACTAAACTAAGTCTCCATGCCATTCTTGTACTCCATGCCATTCTTGTATGATGGCAAAATCATCCAAATAATGATGGAAAAATCATCCAAGTAATATTTCAAGGCCTAAATTACTATAATCATAACTCAAATACATTCAAGATCAGCTCGGTTGATCAAACAGATTAGGGATGTGTTATATCAAAACCAAATTCAGTTTTAATTAATAGAGATGCTTTGCTTTGCTGACCCTCATTATTATTCTCTTATTACATTAATTGGAAGAGAATACACAACAAAATTGATTGATGACAACTCCTGATGTTGAGTAGGCCACCTTTGAGCATATTTTAAGCAGTGTAAGAATCGCTTAAATATGAAATCTTTTTGAGGGATAGGCAACAAAAATCATTTCAACACCACCAAATTACTTGATCACATTTTAAAAAAATCAAATTTAAAATTAGTTTAACTAGGTTATATATAATTAAGAAGATTTTTTTTAGAAATATATATATATATATATATATATATATATATATTATTAAGAAAAACTCTCTAAGTTTTAAATTAAAATAAATCTATGTTAGTAAATATATCTAAAAAAATTAAAATTAAAATTATATATTTTTGATTAATATCATTAGTTTGCAATACTAAAAAAAAACTTTTATCAAGATTGTTGTTACTGTTTATTTAGTAACAATAATATATATATATATATATATATATATATATATATATAAATATATATAAATTGCATATGTAATAAAATATGAAGATCATTTGTAAATAAACTAATTAATTCGGAAAAAATATATATAAACATGTATTAAATTAAATTCAAATTGTTATTTTCAATTCAAATGATTTCACCTAGTTAATCAAATTGTTATTTTTAAACATTATAATTGGAAGTGAAATCACTTAATTTGAATTGAAGTTAGCTTTATAATATGTGCATACTTCTCAGCTTCAACTGTTTGTATGTACTTCAGTATATTTGAATTGGATATAAAAGCTGTTTTATAATATATGTACAATTTCATTTTGGAGTTATTTGTGCATATATTTCAATACTTTTGATTTGGATATGAAGTTACTCAATGATTCGTGCAATATTCATTTTAAATCATTTGCACATATTTTGAGGCACTTGATTTGACATATTATTAACTCTATAATGTGTGCAAATCTTAACTTAACACTACCTTTTGTCTATTTGTATAAATGATCGCAGATTCGGTGGCGAGTGTGGAGCAGAATCAAGTGAGGGTACGACACATTTTTTATATGTCATTACTCATAATACTAACTATTATTTTAATTAGGAGTGGGTCATACTTTTCTCTCCTTTTAAGTTGAAATATTATGGGCTTCATTTCATGCCACTTGAGTTTCAAAAAGAGTGTTTAGTGTTTTGCAAGGTGAGGTGGGCAATTTTGCCCAGATTACAAATGAGTCTTTCAAGTCTATTTGAAGTTTTCTGTAAGTCTTTATATTACAATTTTATTCTTGTTATTAATTCTACTTATCTTACTTGAGTTTGTATTTTACAGTTATTATTTTATTATTTTAAAATTTTTTTTTTAATGTTCAAGTTTGTGCTTTTTAAGTCTTGAATTTTAGTACAAATTCGGCGACATCTGGCGTCCGATAGGGCTACTTTATTATTGTTTTGGTCACTATGCTTGATGAGCGTGGGGTTGGTGTTTTAAAGCATCTTGATCGATCTTTAATCTCGTCGTGTCCTGATGAGCGTGACGAGATCATCAAACCTGCATAAAGTAAAATAATATATAATTTTTCACACACATGTTTACACATCTTTAAAATTATATATTCATAAATAAACAATAATAATAGGGAAAATAGTTGATTTAATAATTTTAGTAAGTAATGATTTTTTTTAATTTTTAATTTTTATTTTTTGAAAGAGAGTGATTTCGGAAAAGTGGGGGAAAGGGAGTTAGAAGTTGTACGATCAAGATGAATAATGGAGTGCTCGCATGTTTTTGTCTTAATCAGGGTGAAGAATGAAGAATGACTAATTTTATGCAAAATTATAATAAAAAAAGTCTGGGAGGTGAGCTGGTAAGTTTCACGTGAGATGGAGATAGACTTGGGACTGGAGGGAGTTACAGATTTCATGTTGGATAAAAAAAATAGAAGGAATGTTGGGAAGAGATGTTGGTTGTGGTTCGACTACAGACTTGCTTGTAAGGAAGGCTAAGGAGGGAGATAGCTACAATAATGAGAGAAACGAGAGTAGCAGAGGATTATCATGACTTAGAGAAATAGAATGGGGAGACGGATGCTGAGAGGAACCTACTTAATGGCGGTGTTGCTTCTCGGTTGCGAGAAGGGGATGCCAACTTTTGTTAGTTTGGCTAAAAGAAAATAGAGTTGTGTTGCTTGGGGGTTGGGATTTGGTGTCACACGAGTTGGGGAAAACTGAGACAAACAAAGGAGTTTGACTATTGCTGGCTTGGTGGAGACTAGAGACAGGGAATGGGAAGAGAAAAGGGTTATTGCGTGAAGAGAGTTGTTGTGTTGTCGCGAGAGATGAGGATGAGAATGCCGAGATAAACCTGCCTGATAATGGAGTTGTCTCTCGATTAAAAAAAAAAAGAGAGGTCAGATTGGAGGTTTCGACGGTAGTGTTGCTCACCGATTGTTGAAAATGCAAAAATGAAGTAATGGTTGGACTCATGGTGAGTTGCTATTGACAATGTAAATGAGTTGGAGCCGGGAAGCGTTGGAGGGATGCTGTGAATTGGGAAATTGCCGAGAGCGAGAGAAACAAAATGAGAGATGGGAAAAGCCGAAGAGGGAGAATATGCTTGGAGAGAGAGAGAGAGAGAACAGAAGTAGATGCATCCTTTTAATCGGAGAGAATAACAGAGTTAGGCTATTGAATTTTTTTCTATCTTTTTATGCAACTGAATAGGACGAGACGAGACGACAACTAAGTGATATAGTGTTGTACGAAGATTTGGATTGATTTAAGGCAGGTGAAAAAAATTTGCATTTATTTTATTTAATATTTATTATACTTAGATTCATATCAAGAAAAAGAAGCAAACACTAAGGAATTTATAATATTTTGTTGTTATTATCTATAAGATAATTATTAATAATAAAAAATAATTATTCAAAAAGAATTTTATTTCAAAGCTGCTTCAAACTATTTTTATGACTTCAAACCTATTTATGAATTGAGATATTATATCTATTTTTTAATTATTTAATAATAAAAATGTGTATATATATATATATTTAAAATTATATTTAATAATAATTTGAATTTAATTTAATACATGTTTATATATATAACCGTTATATATATATAGTTTAAGAATTAATACATGTTTATATATAACTTTTATATATAATTTCAAAATTAATTAGTTTATTTATAAATGTTATTCATATTTTGTTACATATGCAGTTAATGTCTTATATATGCCTCGTCATCTGCCGTCAACTGAAAGCTACCTGCAGAATAGCTCTTCATCACGAGGAACACACTCCTCGCAGCAGTAGCCAAACATCAAGAGACTTGATACAACCCGTAAGTCTCAAAGTGTAACTGTCAACTCCTCTGTACCAATCCAACATGTGTTGCGGGTCGTTTCCCAAAACTCTATAACTCCGTAAGTCTAAGTAGGAGGAATGCCACCAAAATCAAACATAAACACATAAACTTTTTCATATATGTTGGCTACCCGTAAGATATCTCTGTGTGCTCGCAAAATGTATCTAGCTCTAGTAATATAGTCATGTGGAAGACTAAAAACATGACCCACTGGTGAATTTCGAAGCCAGTTTGATGAGCTAAACTGCAACTGACGATGATTCAATAATCTGGACTCTCCTTTTTGCTCAACACTGTTAGAAGCATACTACAAAATATCATAGTACCTGTGACTGATCTGATCTACTGTGCTATCAAAGGAATTTTAATTCTCATGTTTCAGTCTGATGGTACTCACCCAGTGTGCGGGATCCTAAAAGGACAAAGAGCTTGAAATATAGTTAGGAAGTATGGAGGATCGTGCGAAGAAGTATTGGTAAATGTGACATTCTCTCCACATATCACCATACTGCTCAATCTTATTCCTGATATCAACATCTCCCCGAGGATTGTGCTTATCAATCTCAGACTAAATGACCTCCTCGTTAGGCTCATTGGATGACAAGCCCTCATATCTCATTCAGCTAAACATTAATGCATATAAGTATACAGGTGATAACATGATAAAATATGAGTATAAGTAAAATGTTAAGTTACACAAAGAAATAGTTAAATGTGAGCTGTAGTAATAACTTATGTGGGGGTTAGGCACAATTCATCAAAGTGTATAAAAAAATTATTAAAACCAAAATACCAAGTATTATGCACAAAACGGTTCTTGAAAATCAATGAAGTTAATTAGCTCGCAACAAATACGATCCGCTTTATGTGCGTACCATATTTATTGATTCTCATTATTATTCTCTTATTATATTTATTGGAAGAGAATACACAAAAAAATTGACTGACGACAACTCCTGATGTTGAGCAGACCAACTTTGAGCCTATTTTAAGCATTGTGAGACCAACTAAATGACCTCCTCGTTAGGCTCATTGGATGATAAGCCATCGGATCTCCTCCAGCTAAACATTAATGCATATAAGTATACAGTTGATAACATGATAAAATATGAGGAGTAAAACACTAAGTTACACAAAGAAATAGTTAAATGTGAGCTATAGTTATAACTTATATGGGGGTTAGGCATAATTCATCAAAGTGTATAAAAAAATTATTAAAACCAAAATACCTAGTATTATGCACAAAACGGTTCTTGAAAATCAATGAGGTTAATTAGCTCGCAATAAATACGATTCGCTTTATGTGCGTACCATATTTGTTGACTCTCATTATTACTCTCTTATTACATTTATTCGAAGAGAATACACAACAAAATTGATTGACGACAACTCCTGATGTTGAGCAGACCAACTTTAAGCCTATTTTAAGCACTGTGAGAATCACTTAGGTATGAAAATTGTCAAAGCACGAGATCAACAATATTTAGACTGAGACGAGCAACAATGATTCTTGCAAGGGATAGGCGACAAAAATTATTTCAACACTACCTAATAACTTGATCACATTTAAAAAATCAAATTTAAAATTAGTTTAACTAGGTTATATATAATTAAGAAATTTTTTAGAAATATATATATATACATACATACATTATTATTATTATTATTATTAAATAATTAAATAATATCTTAATTCATAAATAGATTTGAAGTCAAGAAAATAGTTGGAAGCAACTTTGTAATAAAATTCTTTTTGGATAATTATTTTTTATTATTAATAGTTATCTTATAAGTAATAGTAATAAAATATTACTATTTCTTAGTGTGTGATTCTTTTTACTAATATGAATATAAGTATAATAAATGTTAAATAAAAAAATTAAAATTTTCTTCACTTATCTTAAATCAATACATATCTTGACAACCTATATGGCATTTGGCGCTCACGTCTATTGAGTTGCATAAAAATACAGAAAAAAATTGAATAACCTGGCTCTCTTATTCTCTCCGATTAAAATGAGATATCTTCTTCTAGTCTCTCTCTCTCCAAGCATATTCTCCCTTTCTAGCTTTTCCCATCTCTCATTTTGTTTCTCTCGCTCTCGGCGTTTTCCAGATTCACAGTATCCCTCCAATGCTTTTCGGCTCCAAATCCCTTACATTATCGATAACAACTCATCGTGAGCCTTAACTCTTATTTGATTTTTGTATTTCCAGTAGTCAGTGAACACTGCCGTCGAAATCTCCTATTCGACTTCTCTTTCTTTTTTTAATCGAGAGACACTCCATCGTGCGGGTTCCTCTCAGCATTCCCATCCCCATCTCTCGCCACAACACAACTGCTCTCTTCACGCAATAACCCTCTCATCTTCCCATTCTCTTTCTCCACCAAGCCTGCAATAGCCAAACTCCTTCATTTGTCTCAATTTTTCCTAGTTTGTGTGACACCAAATCCCAACCCCCAAGTAGCACAACTCTATTTTCTTCCAAACATAGTCATCACCTTCTCAGAATCATCAGTGAGTTTTTCTCAGTATTCTCTCTCCCCATTCTATTTCTCCAAGCCACAACAATCTTCTGAGACTCTCGTTTCTCTTATTCTTGCAGTTATCTCCCTCCTTCCTTGCAGGCAAGTCTACAATTGATCTAAACCACAACTAACATATCATCCCAACGTTCCTTCCATTTTTTTTATTCAACATAGAATCTATAACTCCCTCTCGTCTCAAGCTTATTTTCATCTCACGTGAAGCCTACCAGCTCACCTCCCAATCTTTTTTTATTATAACTCTACGGAAGACTAGCTCATTCTTCATCTTGATTATACAACTTCTCACTCTCTTTCTCCCATTATTTTGAAATATCTCTTTTTCAAAAAATAAAAAATTAAAAAAACATTGCTTATTAAATGTATTAAATTAATTGTCTTTCTTATTATTATTGTTTATTTGTGGAGATGTAATTTTAAAGATATGTAAACATGTGTGAAAAATTATATCTTGTTTTGTTTTATGCAGGTTTGAAGTTCTCGTCACGCTTATCAAGGCGTGATGAGATTAAAGATCGGTCGAGGTGCTTCAAAACATCAACCGCATCGTGATGATGTTAAAACTAAAAAGTTTGGAAGTAGCCCTCTATGTGAGGACAACGTTGGGATATTGTTAAAATTCTGTCGGAACTTGGACTAAAATTTTGGACTTAAAAAAAATAAATTTGGACCTAAAAGAACTAAAATAATTCAAATAAAATAATAATTCTAAATTGCAAACTCAAGTAAGATAAATTGAATTAAATAAAAAGCATAAAATTTATAATATAAAGACTTACATGGAGCTTCAAATAGACTTGAAAGACTTATTTGTAATTTGGGCAGAATCGCCCATCTCACCTTGCAAAGCACTAAACACTCTTCTTTGGAACTTAGGTGATATTAAATGAAGCCCATGACATTTCAATTTTTTATGAGAGAAAAGCATGACCCACTTCTAATTAAAATAATAGTTAAGTACAATGATGAGTACGACATATGAAAGATGTGTCGTACGTCATTGAATCTATAATCTTTTGTATAAGCAGACAGAAGACGATGCTAAATTAAGTTTTGTATGCATTATGGGGCGATGTGCAAATGATTTAAAATGAATATTGCACGAATCATTGGACAACTTTATATCCAAATCAAAAGTATTGATATGTGTGCACAATAACTCTAAGATAAAAATTGTGCATATATTATAGTGCAGATTTTATATTCAATGCAAATATACTAAAATATGTGCAAACAGTTGAAACTTAAAAGTTTGTACGCATTATAGAATTACCTTCAATCCAAATTATGTAATTTCACTTCCAATTATAATGTTTAAAATTAACAATTTGATTAATTAGGTGAAATCAAAGATTGATACATGGTACAAATTTTAATGTCTGAAAAGATTGTGCATACTGAATTCAAAGTTAAGTTGAGAGATGTAAATATCAACTTTGAAGATTGATACAACAACAACAACAACCCTTTATCCAACTAAATGGGGTCGGCTACATAAATCTTTCGTCTCCATTGAGTCCTATTATGTGAACTTTGAAGATTTATAAACCTTCAAAATTGAATATAAAGTTATGAAATCAAAACTCTCTGATACAATATTGAATGTTTAAATTCAATTATACAGGATCTTTCGGATTAAAAAAAATATATATAAAATTTATTTTGACTTGAGATTATGTTGAATTTTATAATCATATTTTGAAAATATAAATATTTTAAAAATTAATCATTAAAATTATAAAATATTAATGTTTTTTTTTAAATTCAAAGGATAATTAGTTGCAAAGGTATGAAATATAACTACAAGCTTCAATTTAAGGACCCCATCTTCTATTGGTAGGGGTAGAGTTAACAAGATCTGTGGCATAATAAGATTTTGGATTCGATTAATTATATGTGATTGATAGATCTAATATTCTATTAGCAGCTAAATAGAGTTGATAGGGTTTAAATTTCTTGAACAAGATTCAATTCGATCAATTAAATTCTCTCATAATGGCTGTGTTGATTGTGAATTTCAAACAGAGGAGTTTAATCTAAAAATAAAATTTTCACGTCATAGTGTGAACGATCAAATAGTTTACGCTCCAATGATGATTGTGTTAATTGTGAATTTCAACCGAAGGGTTCAATTTAAAAATAAAATTCTCATATCATAATGTGAACGATCAAATAGTTCACACCTTGATGATGGCCGTGTTGATTGTGAATTTCAACTGGAGAGGTTCAATTTAAAAATAAAATTCTCACGTCATAGTGTGAATGATCAAATAGTTCACACCCTAGTGATGACTACGGTGATCGTAGATTTTAACCGGAGGGATTTATTGCTATCAAATTTTTTTTAAATTTTAGCACTAAACTTTCTTGAAGTCAAATTTCAATTGATTATTATGGTGTTTATTTTTGGGATGCGGGACATCACGCACATCTTAGAAGGTACTTATTGAAATGGTCGAGTTCGATATTAAGGAATGGTGCACTATCTCGAAATATATAAATCACCATTCTATAATGGACCTAATTATCTAATAAGAACTCATATGGCATGATGGGTATTCAAATGTACTAAAGATTTTTCTCTTACTTTACATGGAAATGTAAAGTAGAGTTTATTTTAAGTCGACTTCGTTAAGTTTCCTATGGAGGCAAGCTCCCATAGTTAATTACATCCTAGGGAATGAAATTCCCTAAGAATATTCTCAATTAAAGTAGAAATTAAAGTCTTCAAAGATTTCAAGGTTAAGACTATCAAAGGATTGGTTGTATTTGGAAATTCAAGTGAGAAAACTCAAGGAGAAGACTTATTATCGAAGCCAAAGGGAATGAATAGAAAATGCTTTTGATATTAGGAAGCCTAGTGAATATTCCAATCTATCCTATGGTTAAGCTTTATATATTTGAAGTCGAGAAGATCAATTTAGTTAAAATTGATATTTTATTGAAAGTTGTGACTTATAATCCAACAACACAAGATTGTGGAAATACCAGAGGTGAGGATTTATCTTGGTTGAAGGAAGCATTCTACTTAGATCTAAGGAGCTTTGGCATAAGCCAACGCACAATCTAAGTTTAAGTGAAGATGGATATATGGTTTATTTTCACAAGAGAGGATAAACCGCCCTACTGCTGAGCTTACAACCGTCTGAAGTGGCAACCAGCTAACTCCTCCTACGCTTTAAATTCATGTAGGCAAATCTTATGAGTTGCAAGATAACTATGATAGTTATTATTTAGAAAGAGATTAAAGTTTTTAAACTCACTCTACAGAGGTAGAGCGTGAGTGAGGAATGACTTAATCTACAAATGCAAAATATTTTCAAATTTTATTTCAATTTTGACACTTCATTTTGACAAAGGCTTTAGGATTTTGATGCTTATATGCATGATTAAAACAGGTTATAGGCCAAATCAGCTAGAAGAATGTGTTCTCCACCACAAGGGATGCCTTCACAGGTCAAGCATCCCCCTATCGTTGAAGGATAGAGATATTTCATGTTTAAGAGAGAAAAAATATGCATGCATGTTGTGAGACATTCAACAGCTTAGGGGTTACTAAATCTTTTAATTATCTTGTTTAATGACTAAATTTTATGGTGAGATTATGAGTTATAAAAAATTTTAGTTATGAATTGTAGTTGAGTAGAAAATTTATTTTTTCTTAAGAGCTTAATCACATTCAGGTCACACATTAAATCATCAATCATAAGAAACTATGAAAAGTATGTTGTTTCTAAGGCACAAGCACAAAACATCAAACAATTTCATAACTAACGCAAAAGAATAAGAGGTCGATGCGGTCGGGTACTGTCGTACAACCTAAAAAGAAAAGATGGGTCGCCGAGCTCTACCCTTATACAATCCGAAATATGAAATAATAATTACAATTTACAAATGATAAATGCTATTGGGGTTTTCAAGTCCTCAAGTCTTCATGTCTCCTTCATTTTTTCATATCTTTTCTCCTTTGATTGGGTAGACTTCAAGGCATCACATGGCACTCCAGGACAATGCCTTCTAGCCAATGTTCATCCTTATCCCTCATAACATTAATCCTAATCCCTAATATAAAATTACATTAAAAATAGAAAAAAGTAAATTTAACTACACCTGCAAGACAAGTGTTAGCTAAACATACATACAACTCAAGCAGTTATATTTGAAATTTGGACTTAGCTCTCTGCACATGAGTAACTAAACTCACCTGTCATAACTTGGATTATGCTTAGGGGCTTAAGCAACTTGCAAGCAAAATATTTATATTTATTTTTTTAAGCGGCCCTTTAAGCATAATCCTCTGCAAAAAATATGATTAGACTAATCACGACTTTTCAATTAGTCTGCTGTCACGTCATCAAAATATTACATACAAAAAAAACACATAGAGTGATGACTTAGTTCTAATATGTGTTAAGGCTTGTGTGGTGTGTCTTACTAGACATTAAAGTTATGTTTTTTTAAGTGTGAAATGAATTCATTTTAACCATAAATGATGATTTCAGTTCAAGTTATTTAATTAATTTGAAGATTTTAATTTATGTTTCATTTGGGTTCATATGACTAAACTTAGCAATTAAGTGTTATAAAGAGAGGAAAGAAAATTGCTCTCTTTCATCCCTACCCTAAGCCACTTTCTAAAGCATGTTAATTTGATTTAATTCTCTTTAGTGAATGATTTATTATATATTTTAAATTAATCCTAAGTTTAAGTTCGCTTTAAATGATTCTATTCAATATGAAATGTATCTTAAGATTAATTTTATTTAATTACTATCACATGACATATGCTCAATCATTTCTTTCTATTATCACATGTAACGTATATATGATATTAAATCTTAAGTATACCTACACATACAATATATATTTTTTTAGCACACTTTGAATGAAAGATGCATATGTGTATTTTGTGGAAAATGATATTTTCACTCATTAGCTAAATGCACATTCAAGTGTATAAAAATTTTAAGTAAGTACTTCGTCATTGTTAACCAGGAGAGTAAGGTAAAGACCTCCTTGGGGCTACTTAAAGCCTCGCATCTCCAAAATTTCCAGACTAGATATACTCATTATTCTTGAATACACATGAATATACAAATGACTACAAGAATAAAAAATCATGCAAAAGTTGTATTTCTTTCAATTGAATTTTTTATACATATGAGTTAAAGTTGAAAAAGGAGATTTTCATTCATTAGCTAAATGCACATGCAAGTGTATAAAAGTTTTAAATGGATATTTCGCCATTGTTAAACTAGGGGAGTGAGGTAAAGATCTCATTGGGGCTACTTAAAGCCTATGATTAAACTTGAGTCATTAGTTGCAATCAATTTATATTGGATTTTGATTTGACCCATTTTGGCCATTTAGGTCAATTTGGATCAACTTGGGTCAAGAAAGCCAATTGGGTTTGGTTTGGTTCAATTGAAGGTCAAGTCATATTCAAGTATTGATTTTTGATTGATACGAATCATGAGTTTCAATAAATTTAGCTTAGGTTGCAATTTGACTAGTTTATATTTATATGGGTTAAACGGTTGACTTGGTCAAAGAGCTAGGTTGACTTGGTTTGACCCAATCTATGATAATTGATCAATCTAGGATGATCAACAATCATGTCGTGAAGTTTGGATTGACTTAATAAACTTTGATTTGAATTGAATTGGATTTTGGTTCATGTAAGTCAAATTAATCACTTTGGGTCAAGTGAGCCAATTGAGTTTAGTCGATTTGATTTTGGGTTGAGTTTGATTTAGTTGAGTTTATATATGAATTTGAGATTGTTATATAAATTCAATTGTAATTGATTTGGATTTGAATGAGTTTTGGTTCATTTGAAAATTTCAAGTCAAATAGGTTAAGTTGGGTTTGACTTGGGTTGATTTTGATTTGGCTTGATGATTGTAGATTCCATTTATATTTGAATAGATGATTGAAGAGAAGATTGATTCAAGAGAAAATCTATTGGTTTTGATTTATTTGGATGAGTTTTAGTTAAGTCTAAGAAATTGGCTTAAAAGGTATAAATTGGGTTTTGAATTTAGTTTTGGCTATTTGAATTTATATTTGGGAATATAAATGAAGGTGTAAATGGCTTATGAGAAAATCACTAGAATTTTGAGTGATTTGGAAGTAAATTTGACTAAGCTCATAGAAGTAGGTCAAAGGGCTTAGAAAGAAATCGATTTAATTTGATTTGATTTTGATCATTGGAAAGTGGATTTCATTTATATTTCTGAATATAAATGAATAAATAATTGATTTATAAAGAAATCAATTGATTTTGGGTTAATTTGAATTTGGCTAAGTTCATAAAATTGATTCAAAGGACTTAAGAAAGATTTCAAGTTTGGATTTGATCATAGGTTTCAATCATTTAGTTTGGAATTTGGATTTAGATTTGGTATTAAAATTGAGTTTGATTGTAGGTTTGATAGGGTGAATTTGGATTAGATTTGGGTTGTAGGGTAGGAGGGTTATCCTAATCCCTAAGACATAACCTAATCCTATGATTAACTTAAGTCTCTAAGTTTATATTAAGTGTTCCAATCACTTAAGTATCTTATATAGAAGTCTTAGTATTTAGAAGACTCCTAAATCTAAGATGAGGAGATTGAGAACTCATTTCAAAAGTGAGGTCAACAATTATAAAAAATTTAAGAAAGTTCAAGAAAATTACAGAAAATGCCTAAATGCGAACTTCTTTAATTAAAGAATTTAAAAAAAATTAAATAAAAAAATTCATTGATCCACCTTTCACATTTATTTGTTGAGAGTGATAATTTAAGAAAACTCAAGCTCACAAAGAGTTAGTGTCATGTTAAGTATACTACTACATTTACATTCAAAATATTTTATACTAAAAGGCGTGACCGTATCCTAGTGATTTGTCTAAGTAGGCATATGGGCGATTACGATTAGAGTTTAAGCGGATGGTTTTAGTCTCACTATATTATAGTGATTGTAGTTTGGATGTTCCTCAATATTTTTCTACTCTTTTGAGTTATGAATCAGAAGGTATGCCTAATAGGGTATAAAAACATTTGTTAGTTAAGGTAGATTTAAAATTGTCCTCTTAGACAAATATCAACCATAATCCACAAAGTCTCCCTGGATGATGAAACCATAGTTGAATGATTCTTGGTGAGTTTAGTTATCGACCATCTCCGACTAAGCCCAAGGATTACACATTTCGGGATGGACTATGAGATCTTGATCGGGCCCATCATCATTCCCCAACCATATGCTTTAAGCATAAAAATGATGAATTTTATTAAATTCAAATCTAAGTTGTTGCTACTACATGCTAAGCAATTAGTGACCTAATGAGTAGCCTTAATCGAAAGTTCTCTCTCATCGATTGGGGAGGGGAATTAACTATAGGTGTTTGTGCCTATAGAAAATCTAGAATCAGATCTAAAATCCTTACTAAATAAGGACAAAATCTCTAGGTTGTGCCTTATTTATCTACTACAAAAAATCATTTACTTTCTGAAAATTTTGTTTGACATAAAATCTAATGCTCTCTTTCATCAAGAGGCCTGGCATGAAATTTCGGAGCCCACATACTTATTGAGCAATGTCGTATGTCGTATGTCGCATTGTTAGATTGACTCCAATATTTTAGATTTAAGTCTCCCATGCTAACTTGTTGAAAGTTAAGACTACAAACCTAGACCTTTTAGGCTATTAATAAATAGAGTTCTAAACTCGAAGTTTCAATAAATCTAAAGATTAAAAGCAAGTCAAACCAACCCTATTTAATTGTTCCACTTTACTAATAGAATAAGTCTTAAGACTTATTTTGGGTTTTCATTGTCATCATGCTTATAGGCCCATTCTTGGACTTTCTAATTGATGCATGGTTCATCCCAATTAAGATGGACCTTACAATGGATCTAAGCTTCAATCTAAATTATTTTGAGTATTCCAATGGATATAAGCCCCAACTCAAACTGAAATTGGGCCAACTCTCATTAATTGAACCAAATCAAAATCACTTTATCTTCTGCATACTGCCTCAAGTCATGCTGAAACTTTTGAATAATTGATTGTCATATTATGACTTTAAGCTATTGTGTGCTTGTAAATAAATTGATGTTAGTCTCAAAATTACATCTTCGATACACACCTATTTCACCTTGATTTGCTCAGGATACCCTAGAGGAGGTTACTTAGAATTGCTAATTAGTTTCTTTGAATGTTGCGATTCAATATTCTCTGTTGTTGGTAGATTGGGTTCATTGATGTCCCTGGGTGACATTATCTTTAAATCTAAAGCTAATCAACCTCCATCACCCCAGCTATTCTCTACACAATTAAGACCGCTGCTAAATTCTAAATCTAACCTTAACGTTGAGCCTAAATAACCATTTTAATTGAGTGCTCTACTTTGAGCAAGAAGAATTATTAAATAGGAAGTGTCAGCTTCTGATCTACATAAACATTGATCTAAATATTAAGGGAAATGAGGATAAATCTACCCTGATATTCTTCAAGGAAAATTTCTTCCAAGTCCTTTCATCTTTTCCAGGTCAAGGATGTTAAAAGAGAGGAGTTTAGTTTGTATATTTATTTATTTATTTATTGCTGTTATTGCTACTTTTGCTTTTAATATGTTGAGGATATAACTTTTTTCATGTTCCAGTCAGCATCTGCTTTTTCACCTATTGTGAATCCAATAAACTGCCCTTGGGGTCAGAAGGCTTTCTCAAACTATCTTGGTGGCGATAAGTCAGATTGGGAGGCAAGTGTTATTCATCCTTTGACAAAAATTTTATATTTATTTTCATAATTCCTTTAGGAGATATTAATGTCTTCTTGTTTGGGAATCTTCATAAACTTATTACTTGATTGCAGTTGTATGATGCCACTTGCTTGATTGGTAAATACAACAAATTTTCTACTCCAATCCTGATAGACCAGGTACATAACTTATCCTAATGCAGTATAATCTGTATATTTTTCCTAATGCAGTATAATTGGTTTTGTTATTTGATGCCATGTTTTTGTTCAATAAAACTGTAATAACCAAGATCTATCAGCTCAAAGATCCTTCTAAGAAGAGAATTCTATATTGAGCTTTTACCGCTCATTATTCTCTTAAGAATTACCGAGCAACTTATAAAAAAATTGAGGGTTGCCTTTTTTTAGGGAAATCTCTTGAGGAAAATTTTGGCAAATGCTTGTGCAAATGTATTGGCAATATAAATTTAAGAAAACTAGGCTATGCTTCAGTTAGCTAAATGACTGGCTTTTTTTGTAATTTTGTTTTTCCCATAAAAATTTAGGTTAATTCTTCTTAATACTAAAAAGTTTAGGTGAGGGCACTAGGCTAGTGTATTGTTTTAAAAATAAAAAATATTTATATTACGTTATCTGAAGAGCTTAGGTTGATTCAAGTTTGTTTGTGGGTAACACCAAAATTTTATAAACGAAAAAGCTCAACTGAGTATGCGAAAGAATTGGGAAAGAAGGAAAATATAGAAAGTGGAGTTTTTGAATCTCACTAGGGGCTTGTTTGGTTGCCTGAAAAAGGAGTCTAGTATAAAAAGAATATAATGTATTTGGATTACTTTAGGTTATTTGGTTGGAGATTCTACAAATACATGGATTTATTTTTTCTTGTTTGGTAGAATGAATCTAATATAAAATATTTTTTCGGGTTAAAGATGACGATGGTGGCGGTTGACAGTAAGGGTTGTCGTGAGCGGTAGTGGGCGGCCAGTCGGTAGTGGCGGCGATCGGTGGTAGCCGTTTGTGGCGGCGGCGGTGGCGATCGATGGTGGCAATGATGGCCATGGCTGATAGCGGCGGCCGTCGCTAACAACCGACACACGGCGTGATCGTGGTGATGGTGGGGCAACCGGTGCTGGAAGATGGCGGAAGGGCGTTCTCACTTTACAGAGTGTTGTATTTGAAATTCACCCAATTTAGGTGAATTCCAAAAACACCACAAATCACTTTTTCAATATATTTCAAATACATTAGAAATATTTTGGAATTTTACTTTGTATCATACCAAACACTTAAAAAGTTAAAATCTTTGTATTTGGTTTACTTTACACTTCAAATACATCCAACCAAATAACTCCTAGATCGCAATAAGTAGAAGTGATCTCTTATCTCTAGCTGAGCATCTAATCCCTTGTTTATAGGCTTGAATCGAGGTACAACACTACAATAAAGGTTATATTTTGAACTATACAAATAATGAAATATATAAAAGACTTAACAAGCTCTTGTTGTAAAAATACATGAAGTGTGTAGCCAATGAATGCATAAAAAAATATATGTTAATTATAAGATCAAATACTTGGAGAAGTCTTAAAGAAAATGAAGTGTGGAAAAATAATAGGACCTGATGCTATTCTAATAGAAGTGTGAAAATGATTAAGAGATCAAGAGATTTCTTTAATATTATTTTAAAGACTAAAAGGATACTAGTTGAGCAGTGAAAGAGTTTGTTGGTTTTTATTTTTAAGAATAAAGGTGATGCTCAAACGTGTGCAGATAAAAAAGGAATTAAGTTAATGTGTCGTACATTAAATTTACGGGAGAGAGTAATTGAGCTACAATTATGGCATGAAACAAAAGTTTTTCAAAACTAATTTGGATTTATGCTAGGTAGATCTACTATGGATGTTATACATTTGTTGAGAAGTTTGATAGAGAATTATAGATATAGTAAGGAGGATCTACATATGATATTTACGATTTAGAGAAAGAATATGATACAATTTCAAGAGAAGTGCTTTGGAGAGTTCTAGAAAAGAAGGAAGTTAATATTGCTTATAATAAAGTCATTAAGCATATGTAAATTGGAGCTATTACTTGTGTTCAAACATAAGGAGGATTGACCAAATATTTTCCTATTTCAATTGGATTGCATAAAGGATCGACTTTAAGCTTATATTTTTTGCTCTAGTTATGGATGTTCTTACTAGACGTGTATAAGAGGTTGTACCTTGGTTTATGCTTTTTGTTGATGACATTCTTGTTGATGAGATTAGAGAGGGAGTTCAAGAGAAATTTGAATTATGGAGATCAACCTTAGAGTCTAAAGGCTTTCGTTTGAATAGATCTAAACCGTTTATATTGAGTATAATTGCAGTTGTAGAAGATCTAGTTAAGAGTGGTGACAATGGGTGACAAGTCATTAAAAAGGGTGAACATTTATATATCTCGAGTCTATTGTTAAAGTGACAGTGAAATAGATGGGAATATTAGTAGTGGAATTCAAGTTGGATGGTTGAAGTGGAGGAATGCATCGGGACTGTTGTGTGATTGAAAAGTGCTGCTTAAGCTTAAGAAAAAAAATTATAAGATGGCATGGAATGTTGGCAGTAAAAGAGAGGCATAAAATTAAGTGTTGCAGAGATGAGAATGCTCAAGCGGATGATTGGCTTTACACTTGGAGACAAAATGTGGAACGAATATATATGTGAAAATGTCAGAGTAGCTTCAGTGGCAGATGAGATTCTCTCAATCTCGTTAGATGGTTTGGTCACATAAAATGTCAGTCGTGCGATGACACAGCTAAGAGAGTAGATGTATTAGATTCTACCTATGTTATAAAATGTAGGAATAGACCTAAAAAAACTTGATTAGTAAGTATAAAAAGTGATCATACTTTATTAGAATTAAATGAGAATTTGACATTTAATAGGATGCAATGAAGAAGGATTCATATAGCCGACCCCACATTGTGGGATAAAGGCCTGTTGTTGTCATATCACCCTACTAAAATTAATATTTGAATGATTGTTAGCCTGCGTATCTCACCACATTCCTGAAGTAATATAACTCTCCTTGAATGAATCTCTACTAATGTCTGGTGAATATATTTCAACCAGTAAATTTCAATCTACTGACGAATCTGATGCGATGAACAGGGAGAAGATGACAAGTTCTTGAAAGATCAGCTGCTGAGTCACAAATTTGAGGAGGCCTGTAAGAGTGCCAATGCGCCACTGGTGCTGCGAATGCAGCCTGGCTACGATCATTCATACTACTTCATAGCAACCTTTATTGATGATCACATCCTCCACCATGTCAAAGCCCTTAAGGCCACCTGATCTATGATAACTAAGCTTTGGCTGATCTACATCTTCCTGGTATGTGCTTTTGTTTATTAAACACTTTTCTGTACTGTCTAAATTAGCCTGAACCAGATATTTGATTCTAGCAGTATTGTTAGATGAGATTTAAAAATTTTAAGTTTTTAAGCGTTTAGTGTGGTACAATTTTTTTTCCCCTGCATATGCCATTGGAGTATGCTTTTATCTTCTGTATTTCACAACAAAAATATCATTATTACTAACTTTTTTAGAGTGTAATGCACCCTTTTCAATTATATAAAAATGTTATTTATGTAAATCTTCTTTAAAAAAAAGAGAGGCATTTACATAAATACCACATAATTCTTATATATTTACATATCTAATATCTAAAATTTAATATTTACATAGATAATATCTAAATCTTTAATATCACATCAAAAAATATCATCATCACTAGTTTTCCTAAATGCCTTTTCATACATAAGAGTGCTATATTTCTGAATATTAAACTTTAGGCTTTAGATATCTAAATGCATAAGAATTGAGTGATATGTATGTAAGTCTTCTGATATATATATAAAACCGCAAAGTGATATCACTTTACAGGTAGGATATCACTTTTAGACTTATCAGGTAGATACATGCATGTATATGATTGGGAATATCATTATTTATCACTTTGACAGATATCACTTTAGGCATCATTTTAGATAGGTTTTACTGTATATATATATTTCAATAGCAGGCATTGCTGAGAGATTCTCCAGCAGAATTTAGAGTTTTTTTTTTCTTTTCTTAACCCATCATTTCTTTGATTTCTGTAATTATTGAATGCATATTGTTAAGTATGAGAAGCCTTGGTTGTTATATTGAGAAATTTTTTCCACTTTTCCACACTTACCCTTATACATATTTTAGATTTAAGACTCAAGTGGGAGTTTCATTATGCCTCATGAGATTTGAACTCTGAAATAGGAAGCTGACATTACCTGTTGAAGTTAACACTATAGTTTGGTGGAGAGAATTGGGGTAAGAGATCTGATTTTTTAATCATTTGATTTACTTTAAGATGAGTGCAATATTTAATTACTCAATTAACTATTGTATTATATTAATAGCACAATATATCTAATTAAATTTAAATCAAGATATATTATATATATATATTATATTTATTTCAAAATAAATTTGAGTTATGATGTCCTTAACTATTATTTTTTTACTAAAATCCAATTATCAATTAGCTTAGCTTGGTTGGATCGGGGTGGTTGTTGACCTATAACTATGCGTCATTTAAACTTAAATAAATGATAGAGTTTAAAACCCCCATAATCGCGATCGAGATCGATCTAATTTGTTGCAATTTGAAAATTTGGCTTCGTAATGCGTCGAAAATATTAAAATTAATTAAATAACAAATATCAAATCAATTAATGATCGATCAAATAATTAAAATGAATTTTTAATGAAATTCAGCGTATGCTCAGTCGAGCCCGGCGTCTAAGCGATTTTTTGTTCACGAAATTGATCGCGGCGTTGTCGCCAAACGTCAATTTATCAAACAACGCCCGCGATCGATTCGGCAAAGTGTCGCGGCGTCGATCAATTTGGAGCGGCGTGCAATTTGAATTTTTGTCGTCGGCGTTGCTTAACGACACGTCGCAAAATCGATGCGTTGCGTTGTGTAACAAACAACTAAAATTAACACCATATTATTGTTAGAGTTTGTTACACGAAATAAATTTATGAAATTTGACGTGAAATAATATTAATTTGTAATTAGATTGACTAATGACTGCTTAATCCCTTAAACCCCTCATATCCCTATTCTAAATCAGCCGCCCAAGCCACCAATTAGAGTAGGCCTATCTCCTATTGACGCCGTTTGAGTGTCAAGGCGAAAGGAATAGCTCTCCGCGTTATCTCCCGTTGACCTCATTCACAACATGGTCTTCATTCAACTCTCCTCTCTTCTGCTCTCTGAAGCTCTCGTCGATTCCCTTACGTGATCGGCTCCTCTCTCGTTCGTTTGTTGGGCCGCGATCCTCCCTCTCACGCAGAGAACTCCTTCTCGTTTCTCGCTCTGTCGAAGACTCGATTTTCTCTCTCTCTCGTCCCCGTGAGCCCTAGCCGAGCGAGTGTGGATCGACCAAACTTGACCAACCGAACTCTTCCTCTTCCTTTCCACTGCAATGGAAGTTCAGATTGTTTCTATTCAACCTCTTCCTTTCTTGCTTTGGGTTATCTAGGTTTTACCTAAAGGAAGTGATGAGTATATAATGATTTCATGCGATTTGAATTGCTTTTGGATTGCTGAAATCTATTGCTTTGGTTGTATGCTTTGAAGATCTCTTTGTTGCCCATCTGTAAAGCTGGTCTTTTGAGAAAGGATGTAGTTATACTTGGTTGTTGTACTGCTATAGCTATTTTCTTCCCAACTTTTGGTTTGCACGCTGACATTGAGTTGGACGGAGATGTGAAAATGGCTCTACTTGTTGATGACATAAACGCATATCCCTTTCTATTTCCATTTGTGTTCTATGAATATATATGAAGGGGTTTCTTTCCGTTTTATTTCTTTTGGATTTGCAAAAGTATGAAATTAAGATGTTTGATTTATGCTACAAGCTTTCACTTTGCTGAAATTAAGGTTGAGCCGAGGAGCTCATTCTCCTTGCTTGGTTCCTCATTTCCTCGTCAGTCCTCTTCCTTGTTGGGCCTTACGAACCGAGGGATAGAAGTGCATGCTTCTTTGGAATAACTTGGCATATATTTGAATATCTTGGCTCTTTGGTCAATGTTCCTTCGTTTAGCTCTTTTGGAAGCACTTTATCGATGATTGTATTTTTTTTACAACATCTAACAATCAGACTTAGAGCTTCCGCATATAAGTCGCTTAAGCTTCTTGTTTTGTTTGTTATCCTGTTTCTCCTTCATTTTGCCTTTCCCTGAGAGGAGAGGTTCTATTATCTTTCCTAGTAAAGCTAGGAGCTGAAAATCTCAAAGGAGCTATCACACTTACAAATCCCATGTTTTGCAAAATCTGAAACTCTTTTTATATGATATCAAAGTTAATATGATTGCTTGTCCTATGAGGGTTGAAGTTTGCTTGAATATTTTACAAGCGATTGTTTTAGCTCAATCTGAAATTTCAGGTTTATATATATATATATATATGAGCTTAGCATGTTACTTCCTTGCATTAGTTGCTAATGAAGGAGAGGCTGAAGGGAATGATTGGCTCTTGAGCTTAGTCCCTACCTGCATACGTGCCTATTTCTATCACTTGATATCTTTTTAGTAGACAAATGAAATATGAATCTGAAATATGAAATTTCAGATTTAGAAAGGTGCTTACATGTAATTAAAAGCTTATGTTATAGCTAGTGCATATGTCAAATGCAAAATTCAGTGAAATGACGATGAAAATGATGTTATGAATGATGTATCAATTATACTTTAATTTCATATACATGTGAATGCAAATTTATTTACATCTTTAAGACCGTTCACATTGTTCCAATGAGGCGGGAAAAGTTGTGTTAAGTACACGTTCACGCGTTGTTCGTGGCGGGAAAATATCTTTGCATAAGTGCCGTTCATGTTCCAATGCGGCGGAAATTTTGATAAGTATCACATTCACGTTGTTCGCGTGGCGGAAATGCATAAGTGCCGTTCACATTGTTCCAATGCGGCGGAAACTGTAATAAGATGCTCACGTTGTTTGCATATCGCGTGTGATAAGTACGTTCACATTGTTCCATGTGGCGGGAAACTGTAAAGTATGCTTCGCGTTGTTCCGTGGTAAATATCTTTGTTATAAGTCACTTCACGTTGTTCCAACGTGGCGGAAACGATATGATAAGACTTTGCGCGTTGTTCCGGCGTGACAGGAAATGCGATTGTGTTACCCCATGCGCATCTTGGCGTGGTGGGCAAATAAATCTTCGGTAGTGTCTCTATCATGCCTTTCTTGGCGTGGTGGAAAACATAGTCCCCTATCGAGGATGCAGGAGACTGCCAAAATTTTTATAAAAAAAAGGAGATAATAAAAAAGAAAGGGATTTTTGGCTTAATCCTAGAGTATGTGCAAAATTCATTTATGGATTTTGTGATTCTCATCGGAAATTTATGGCGGTCTTTATACAATTAAAAGCTTATGTTACTGCTTATTTATTTAATGCAAAATTCTGAAATGGTGATGAACCGATGTTATAGCAAGGGGTATCGCTTATATTTTATGCACATGTGAATGTAAATTTGTTAAATTACTTTGTGCTATAGTACATGTTCACGTTGTTCCAACGTGGCGAATATGCTTGCGATAAGTAGTTCACATTGTTGTAACATGATAAATGCGTATTGCGTTGTTCCGGCGTGGCGAAATCTGTTCTATAAGTCACTTTATTCCGCGTGGTAGGAAAACTTATGATATAAGATTTTTGCGTTGTTCCGGCGTGGCGAAATCTTGTCGTCAGCCATGCACGCCTTTCTTGGCGTGGTGGGAAGGCTAGTCCCAGTAGCTATGCGGGGATGATCGAAAATTTTGATAAATAAAAATGTGAAATGTCAGTGTTTGAAGAAGGAAGATACGCATATGATTATTCATTCCATTCATTCATCTTATATAATGACGTATCTTCTATGCTTAGCTTAGTTGTTACCGAATCTTGATATGATTAGTTATTTAAAGTTCAAATTCATTTTGCCTAAGTGGTGATTATGCCATATGAATGGGTAAAAAAAAAATGTGACACTCAATGCATGGAAAGATCAAAGTCATGCGTATGTCATTTAGGAAATAAATGACAAATGCTAAAATGCTTTTGAAGATTCATTATGCGTATTCAGTGTTATCTCATTCTATTCAATTTGAACATCTTTAATATGCAAGTTAAATAAAATATATGACTTTATGAAGCAATGTTATTTTTGCTTAACTATTTGATTCATACAAATACTTGAAAGAATCAAATTAAATACTCTACAAAATCGTGCTTGATTTGTTAACAGATACATGATCAGGATAAGTGATTGAAAGAACCAAGCTTATATCGCAATCACTTAGTTTGCAATGTGCGTTCACATTTTATGTAACTCTCACTCGATACATGCAGTAAAGATGAAAGATTCAATGATATGATAAATCATCGACTCATGACAAATAGAGAGAGTCAACTCGTGTCGTATAGACTTACATAACAAACCTATTTGATCCCATGATAAATATTTGAAATGGAATTCATATTTGATAGACGTCTATATCGATTTACAATGTTAGGTATCAAAGCCATGCTTATAATTCGACATCTTGCCATGTCAAACATCAAAACTTCAATTTAGACATTCATATGTCATACGATATTTTAAAAGCATATATGCGTATTTGAAGTATTCATAGCTTAAATGCTTAAATGTATATGCAAGCAATCAAATGAAATGAAAGAACATATGCTATTATCCCGGTTTGGTCTTAGAGGTCAAGTTAACAAAACCTAAAAAATATAATGATGCTATTGTAAATCTTAGAAGTTAATTCGCACGAAATGGTAAAGATAAATTCGATCATTGTTAATGTATCCTCTCAAATTGGTCATAAGAAGAAAAAGTCTCAAACTCTCAGTATAATCTAGAGTTGACAAGTTTTGGAAAATGGATCTTGAAATAATTAATCTAGATCCGATCCTCTGCAAGAAAATATTGAGTTGATAGTTACATCATCCCGGTTTGGTCTTGGACAGTTAACAAAACTCAAAAATCAAAATTTGACATATAAACTTCAACTTAGACATCTTAATGTCCATGCAAAATTTTTAAAAGAACAGATACTTGTATGTATGTTGAGGTAATCATCATGTCAAATACAAAAGGACATATCTTTACATATCCGGTTTGGTCTTGATAGGGTCCGTTAACAAAATTCAAAAAAAAAATCTTGACATATAAACTTCAACTTAGACATCTTAAATTTCATGCAAAATTTTCAAAAGATACTTACGTGCATGTTAAATCAAATACAAAAGGACATATCTTTATACATCCGGTTTGGTCTTTCGGGTTAACAAAATTTAAAAATTTGATATTATAAAATTTCAAATTAATATTGAGAAGCTAATTACATATAATACAAGATATGAATCGGCGTAAACACAAATTCAAATTCTCGGGAAGAAAAGTCTCAAACTCGATCCTCATGTTTAAACAGGTGAATGAGAGTTTGAAGGATTATACTTCGAGATAATGATGAATTAGATCCTCAGAAAATTGGACAGTAGTGAGGTCTATCAATTGATATTACATAATCGAGAAGGTAATTATAATTAAAATTTCAATAATAAATGATCACATATTCAAATATAAATCATCATAAAATGGTCAAAATTCAAAGAAAATAACAAAAATAGAAATAAAAAATGAAATTAATTATTTAAATTAAAACTTAAAAATCAATCTTGCATTTGTTTGTCTTGGTGATAAATTAAGAAAACTTTGCTCGCAAGCGATGTCAAATCAAATCTAACTATCTTTCACACTCAAATATTCCTAAAGCTCGTAGGGCGTGGCTCGTGTCCTGTCCGTGGTTTTCGCAATATGGCACCACATAAACCGGTTACAACACACCTGGTGGTTCACGCGATATGACACACAATTACGCTCCGCGAACCCGTATGTTCCGCTTTGCTCTTTGATGAATATAATGTATTTGGTTGGCAAAAAATCTATGTTAGCGGTTGACTTATATTTATCCCCAAAACTCCCCAGTCTGAGGACTGGGCACGTAACCCATGTGTTCGGATCCTTGATCGGGTTGGGTCGATTACCTCCTCTAAGTGGATCGAGATCGCGGACCGGATGACGGATCCATGGGATCGTCATCGTCATCACAAAGTTTTAAATTAAAATAATAAATTTCATAAGTTCTAAACTCCACTCACTGATTATATACTGTTCTTTAACTTTTATTTATTTTAATCGAAAGTCTTTCGATTGAGAGGAATTAACTATAGAGAACTGCTTGTATCCCTAATTATATATAAAAGTTCTCACCAAATGAGAGAAATCTGGTAGTGTCTTATCTACTATTCATCCTTTATTGAAATTATCAATCTTAACTATTTTCTTTTTATTTTTTAAAAAAGGTCGATGGCGAATTTTTGGATCCCACAGTGGTTAAAGTCAATTAACATATTAACATGGCTTTATAAGTTAGAGTAGTATATTAAACAGAAAAATATTAGCTTAGGCCCGAATCAATTTTTATTTTTAACAAATAGAAAAATAATAATATGTTTGTTTATTTGTCTTATTATTTTTATTGTTTTGTTTTTAAATAAATTTGTTTTTTATTTTCAAAAATATTAAAAATATGTAAAATTTGTTTTTCTTTGTTTTTAAAACATTCGGTCATATTTTTTAGATTTTTAAAAATTTGGACTTAATATTTTTATTGTTTAAAATTATATTATATAATATTATTAATTTTAATTAATTTAATCTAATAAGATTTATCTTGAATGTAGGATAATAATATATTAATTTTAGTATATCAGGTGTGTTTATATATATAATATAAATTTGAATGTATATATTAATTTTTGATTGATTATAATTAAATTTAACTTATTGTATCAATAATTATTATTTAAAATATATTTATATCTTTTCATAAATTTTATCTTTTTCATAAATTTTAAATATGTGTGTAGTTATTTTATATTTCATATTTATGCTTCAACTCATACAAATAGATATCTTTCTTTTATATTTTTTAAGAAGTATCGACGATGATCAAAATAATATTGCTCAAATCATATGATGTTTCATTTTCTGCTTGTTGATTTTATTATGTGCAATTGAATCAACAATAAAAATTCTTGTTTGATGGATTTTTATATTTTGAATTTTTTTAAGTAATTCTTTTTATGAACGAGTAACATTCAAGTTTTTTGACGATAATTTAAATCTAATTTGTGCACATCACTTTCATCAATCATCGATTCTATTATATTTGATTCAATTCGAGCAATAGAATAGATATTTAGGTCAACAATCATCTTCATCATTTGTGTCCCCAAATATTTTTTTATTTTATGTTAAAATAAAAAAATATCAAACATATTTTTATTTTATTTTAAAATTTAAAAAATAAAAAATACAAAGTGGTCCAAGCGGCCATTTTAAGTAATAATTTATTTCATTATTTTATTTTTTTCATTAAAAATTTTAAGAAATAATAACTAAATATGTTTTTTTATTTTTTTTATTTTTAGAACGAAAAAATCATAAAAATATCAAATATAATTTTATTTTCACAAAAAAAAAAAAAAAACTAAAAATAAAAACAAAAAATAGAAAGTGATTACAAACAGCCCCTTAGAATATTTTAATCAAGATTTAGTTATAATAGATATCAAATTATTGGGATGAGTGTAACGCATAAATACTCAATTAATACTAAATATAATGACTACAAAATCACTGCAATTAATTTTTTTAATTATATTGTTATCACCCAATATTTCAATTAATTACATATGATCTACTATTTTGAAAACATTTCAATAAATTTATATATCTGAAATGACATTACTGATAAATATTTCATTAATAAGTAAGCATCCATTAATAAGTGAATATTATTCTAGTAATTATTGTTTTCAAAGGCACGGGCCTTTTAGAAAATGTCACTTAGGTCGTTTTCTGCTTCTATTCTGCGTTTCTAATTATCAAACTAAATAATGTCAAAAACAACATAAAAAATTATTAAAGGGGATTACTGTGCCAGAGGGGCTCTTCTATAATTAAAAATGTTATTTAAACTATTTGAGCTTTTTGTTTTTTTAGATTATTCATGCCATTTGTTATTTTGACTAGATTCTTGTGTAATTGTATTTGTACAGTGCAAGTAATAGAAAGTATTTGTTTTACTTTGAACTAAATGATTCAAGAGATTGAGTAACCCTAAATCTTAAACCCTAAACACTAGTGAATAAATAAATAAGGAGTGTAAATGAATCGGGGCGACTTTGAGCCACCTTTGGCTTGAGCTTGGGTTCGATTAATTGATCGAGTTCGAACTCGAGTTTGAGCTTTATTTTATGAGTTCGAATTAGCTCGTGAGCCCACTTATTTAGTATGAAAGAGATAAAAATATTTTAATCTAAATAATTATTATGGTAAAAATGATAAAAAAATCAAGAAATTTGAAGTAAAATAGTAAAAAGTTATTTGATATATCATAATGAGATATAATTTTTAAATATTTTTAATAATTATATATTTCATATGTTAAATTTTAATATATTTTATATTAATATTTATTAAATGAGCTGGTTGATAAGTTAATGAGTTGAGTCAGAGCTGACTTGAGTATGGCTAGTTAGCTCATCAAGTTTGGCTCATGAGCCTGTTTGACTCACTTACACCCCTACAATAAAAATAATATTAATATATAATCTCTGTTTATTTGATTTAATGTGTAATTTTAAATAAATTTTTTTATTAAAACATTACTCAACAAAATAAATTCATACTATACTTTATTTAGATGGAGTAACGTTATGCTCCTCAAATAAAATACTAGAAAAAAATTTGGTATTTTATTGCATTGATGATGTGGATGTTTATATAGCGTGCATAAAATGAGGTACTATTCTATACATGCTTGATTTATTTAGAGGAATGGAAAATAAATTATTTTATTTGAAATTTTGTTTTGGGTATCGTAGGATTATCACTCTCTTTTTTCCTCCTTAAATGCACATTTCTCTACTTTCCTATTTATGATATGTATCAAAATAAAGATATAATAATCAGATTTGAGGTCATTAGGCATTTGGGGAGCCGCGCTCGCGTTTAATCGCCATTTAATTTTGAAGAATCTGTAGTGGGACAGTTGTGTTTTCTAATCTGACCTGATTACCCGTCATGATGATCAGAAAGTTGTAATTTGACTTTTGTAAAAAAAAATTAAAATTTATATACTAACCACAGATCCTTCTGCAACATCCCCGCCAGTATTTTTTTTCATATAACTATAACTGATCCAAACATACCGAAGTTTTATTTCAAAATCAGATCAAATGTGTGTAATACATATATACATATAATGATGAATCTCCCAAAAAAAGCATGTTGGATGCATTATTTCTAACTTCCAAAAAAATATTTAAATGGCCAGACTAATTTTAATATTCACATACTTATAACCAAAATGAATATCTCATCAACTCGATTCCAAGGAATCCATTGTCGTGTGAATTTGAGTTCATTTGATTATCAAAATAATAAAAAAAAGACAAATTATTTGACTTTTATTATCAAAATAATAAAAAAAATGACAAATTATGTGATCTCTCCTCTTATAGAAAGATAAGCATGTCAACCACTTTCTATTGACCAACATTCAATATTCTCCAGTTATTAATATTTGATGTTTGCCAATCACTAGTCTCCAATATTCAATGTTAGCCTTCCGGATTGCTAATTCTCCTCCTAATTTGGTAAAAATATATGTCAACCATATTCTACCTAATCTCCCATCATGTAAGGTGAACAATTGCATTGACCACCATTCAATAATAGGCATCCAATAATGACTTATGGTTGCTAACTATAAACATTTGCTAGTCTTCGATATCTAATAATTTTAAAACCGATTGATTTTGGATTTCTAAAAATATTGAATCAAATCGATCAAATAAAATACAAAATCAAACAAACCGAATAATAATTTGGTTCGATTATTTTGGTTTGGTTTTGGATAAACTGAAGTTGGCTACATTTAAAAATTATTTGCGTAATTTTTTGTGTATAATAACAAGCATAAGCAAAAAATATAAATATAATCAAAATGCAATTAACTACTTTATGCTAAAAAATAATTAAAACTAATTTTACTTACTTAACGATGTTTTGAACTTAGAAGTTGATGAAACCATATTACCATATTATAAGACTAAAATATTTTAGAAAAGTGGATAATAGTCCTCCAAAAAAGCACCTACTAAATATTCAAAAATAAATTAAAATAAGTGTATATTAGATAAGCCTATTATACTTAAATTAATAATATCGTATTACATATAATTACTTTGGTTTATTTGGTTTCATCCAAAATTTTATTTAACAAACCGATCCAAAACCAAAACCAAAGTTTTCATTAATTAAAACCAAAATCCAAATTATTAAGTTCAAAACCTCAAAAACTTTGGTTCAATTTGATTTTTTGGTTAAAACCAAATAATGCACACCCATAATAACATATTGACTATTTCTTTCAAAACTAACTAAATACTATTATAGTATGCAACTCATCTTAGTTTGTTAGTTGGGCGTCTAAGAGGTCTTACGTTCAGGATCTTATTTAAGTTATACAATTGAATGTATGATTAAACTTATTTTAAAATTAAAATATATATAACTACAATAATAGACTAATTGATAATTAAAATAAGCCTAATGTATGCAATCATATATTTGATGCCTAAGAGCACCTACACAAGAAAACTATGAAGGAAAAAGACAACATGGGACATCAGAATGGCTTATCTATACTTTTATAAATTGTCAAAGAAGTACACGTCATTAGCTCTATCACCATATCCCAACTCTCTCTCTCTCTCTTCTTCTTTCTTTGGATCCTTCTTCACAATAATTTATGTAAGGGTATCTTAAGTTCAATCCAACCTAATTTGTCACACTAGAAATTAGAATTTATGTATTTATTTATTCTAGTGTTAAATTAATTTAAGAATAATTCTATGATTTAATATGTGATTGTTAATTGAATTTCTTAAATGAATAAATAAGAAAATGATGTTTATTATATAATTTGATCATTAACCCAATTTTTAATTATGATATATGAATTTTTATTTTTATTTTTATTTTTTTAAGAGCAAAGATGTTCTTAGTAGGTTGATTAATTTGTCTTGTTGAATATGTAATTGATAAATAAATAATTTAGAATAATAATAAATAAAAGAGATGATAAATAGTATTTCTTATATTTAATGCAAAAAAACTATAAAGTTAATAATTGCCAAATGCCTCTTGAATTTTTTATAATAGTGTTCAATGTCAGCATGAGCAATCAAGTCACTGACCAAACAAAATTAAATAAAATATAATTAAGTTAAAATATTTGTACCAAATTGAATCAATAATTGTTAATAAAGGTGATACATAATAGTTTATATCTTTAATTCAGAAAATATAAAAAGATAATAATGGAAAATTGCAATTTTAATTTTTTATAATAGTGTATGATGTCAGCATGAGCAAACATTCATTTCATATTTAAAAAGGTCATTGACAACATGAATAATATAAGAAAAATTATTAAGGGGGAGTTTGTATAGCTTTTATATCTGGACTCTAATAATATAATATTATATGACATTCAACATATATAATTGTTATGTATTAGTTATAAATTACTATATATTGCTATGTAATGATGCTTATACAGATATTGTGTATTATCGTACAGTTAATGTTATATCAGTGCACTATAATACACGGTATTAATTAAAGCGTCATGATAGTATACTATTGGAATCGGATCTAGAATTACATCCGACTTGCAAGTAATAATTTCTCATGATATAAATAATAAAATAGTTCGCAAACTATCACCAATCAAATTTTAAAACATAATTAAAATAAGGAAGATTTACACACATACCACACAATTCTTATGCATTTATATATAAAATATCTAAAATTAGATATTTACTTATCTAACACTTTACTATGCTTAAAAAGCTACATTTCACTTTTTAAAAATAAAAGATGATGGTATTTTTGATGTGATATTGAAGATTAGGGTATTATATATGTTAAAATTGAAGTTTAGGTGTCAGATATATAAATACATAAGAATTGTGTGGTATGTATATACTTTAAATAAATTTTTGTTTATCTAAATTCAAATATATAAAATTTAAGGTTGTTTGGCAACTTTTTTTTTTTGCCCAATGTTTCATGCGCAGATATTTTTGTAATTTTTTAATTTATCCTTCTTACAAGACAAGATGCACAATCGTTTACGTTAAGCAGAGTGATTAAATTATAATTAATTTTAACTTATATTAATTAATTAAGTAACTGCAAGTTTATGTCTTTATCTATTATTTCTACGTCACAATTAATCACTTATTAACAATAAGATATAATTGTGGCCGACATGTATGCATGGACGCAACAAATTAAATTATTTTTAGATTATTTAAATAAAATAATAACATTCGGTATTTGTTTTGTATTAACTAATCCTTTAAACAATAAATTATTTTCCCAAAAAATTTATATCAGAATATCATAATATAAATTATAGTTTGTAAATTACTGATTTACTTTGAGGTTAATGCTACATAAAAAGAGTTTGAATTTGTGTTGTGCTAATCTTAAAGCAAATTTAGCGATTTTAAGGCCATCTAGATATCATTATTGTGAGAATATTTCCATATATATATTTTTATATTAGTTATAGATAAATAGATACAAAATTAGTTATAAATATCAATATGAAGGACACAATATTAATTATAAATAGAACTCAATATAAACACTTAAAAAATTAATATAAAAAAAATCATAAATCATACTTTAAAATGTGAACTCTATTATAAAAATTAGAGTTTATATGGTTGAATTGGATGTCAATTTTAGATGAGTTGCTTTTGAAGATGATTGTTTAAAGTTTAAGAGTTTATTTGAGATAGCTGTAGCAATACGAAAATGTAACAGGAGAGCCGTCATAGTAAAAGGTGCTGACTAAGAAGTTGAGGTGAGTATTACAAATTTTTTATTTCAAAAAATTCAAATCGTAGATTTCTTACATTTAGAACTTTATCAAGTAAGTAAAGTCGAAAAATGCAATTTTTTCGTCACAATTTCTTCAAAATGTAGTCAAAATGTCTCGTACAGTGCGATTCAAATTGCACTGTAGACAATAAGTTGCCCCAATATAGCCTAAAACAATAAAGTTAAAATATATTAATTATGCTCATTAACATAAAAAAAAATTCAATCATTGATATATATATTTATTATTATATTATTATTATTTTTTTGTTGCTTCACACGCCTTACATTAAATACAAAACATTAAGCTGAATTAGACTTTTAATGATCGAAGGTTTTGGAAGAAAGCTTGCCAGCATATTGAGTTTAGGTTTGTTTAGTGGTTGATATTAGTAGGTAAACAACTAATTAATTTGGCAAAATAAGCCTCTTCTAGTATTACTTTAATAATAAATTCAAGAAATAAATGTCCCAATATACTTAGGGTTCAAGAACTTCCATCTTAAGTTTTCTTTTATAAATGTGACAGTTTTTAATAATAATTTTTTAAATATTTTTTTACCATAGTATCATGATAAAAAAATATAAAATGCATGTAAATAAGCACACATTGATTATAGTAATAATCAATGCAATAATTCAGCGACATTTGATCTTATTAGTCAATTTTCTTGAATACATTCTTTATGAGAATGCATCAAGGAACCATCAAGGTTACCTAATCTAACTCAATTTGACCGATTTATGCCGACTCGCTCTATTGAAAATTGATCTTACTCTAACTCAAGTTACTTAAGCATACATATTAACTCAATATTAAACTCCCATTTGCCAAATCCCATTGGGATTATCACCTACTACCATCGACTCAATCAAATCATTTTAAATTAAAGTTTGACTCTATTATTTTTGGTCAAACTTCAATTAGAAAATCATTTTTGGGCACATCCACTCTCATTTATCCCATCACTACTCATTTCACTATTTCTATAATTTAAAAAAAAAATCTACAAATTTAAATAGTAAACTGGTATTATCCAAATTATATTAAAAAAAATAATCCAAATTATTTACAGTTGTTTTGAATAGTGGTGGTGAAAGTGGGCAGTTACAACTTTGCGTTTTAGGGTTTTTCTCTCTCTCTCAGCTCTCCCGCTATCAATATATAACGGCTATAAATTAAGGAGTCCGAATGAGTGGAAGGAAGAGAAGCCCCAAAGCGGCAGTTATGGATCGTCGTCTTCTTCTTCTTCATTTCCCTTCTCTCTTCTCCTCTTCTCAGCCTTCGCCATTAATCTTGCAGGTATTTTAACTCTATTCTATTATAATTTTTTTTATATTTTTTCATCTCTTTTTCATCATATTCATTATGTTTCTTCCTTAAGAACCCAAGTCAATATAATTAGGTCTGACTATGCTTTCTAGTTTCCTATGAAATTATAAAAATTTTGCTCAACAGCAAATTAAAGTAAGGCTTACTACCATTAGTTCAGGCAAAAAAATTTATATAATTTTGATTTTGATGAATCTTGAAATTATGAAATTTATTTAAAATAAATGTTATGCATAGACAATTTATATACTGGTAATTATAAAAAAATTAATTCATCGAGATTTTCAAAATCATTCTGATAAAATATTATATCGAAATATTTTGAGAGATTTTTTTTTCATTAATTCACAGAAAATGAAGAGCCAACTAATTCTTTTTAACATTATTATTTTTCTTTTTGAGGTAACAACCACCCACCCACTTGCATCACTAATCACCATAAAAACATTTGGTGAAGGAAATAATTTATTTTTAATAATTTTTAACTTTTTTAAGTTTTGCATGATTTTGTTTATAACAAAACCTTACTAAAAATAATAAAAATAAAAAAAATTCCATTTTTATGAAATTTAACAGGATCCCAAGGCATAGGAGTGAACTATGGAATGAAAGGAGACAACCTCCCTTCTCCGTCGCAAGTAATTTCTCTCTACAAATCCCGAAACATCACAAAGCTTCGACTTTTCGACCCTGACACAACCGTCCTCGCCGCCCTTCAAAACTCCGGCATCGGAATCATCCTCGGAACCTACAACGAAGACCTCCAGAAGCTCGCCGGAGATCCCTCCGCCGCCTCCGCCTGGGTTCATTCCAACGTCGTCCCCTACGCCTCCACCGTCGATTTCCGACACATCGATGTCGGGAACGAGGTCATCCCAGGCGACTCCGCCGCTTATGTTCTCCCCGCTATGCAATATCGCCGCCGCGTTGCATGCCGCCGGCGTCAATATTCCGGTCAGCACCGCGGTCTCAACAGAAGTTCTCGGGACATCTTATCCGCCATCGCAGGGAGCCTTCTCCGACGAAGCATCGCAGGTGATGCCCTACTATTTCCTCTAAATTATTGAATTTGCTTTAAAAGTAGTGCAATATAAATTCAATTATTTATCTCAAAACTAATTATTAATTATTAGATTTATTCCGATCAAATTAAAATTGCTTCACAATTAATATCCTTATTTATATAAGAGTTCTTTTAACAAAAAAGTACTTATTATTAATTTAATTATAAATAACATATTATAAGATTTTTAATATAAATGATATAAAAATATATTTGAAAATTTTAAAGTTTACTTTGAAATTAATGCTATGTTTGAAAAATAAATTGTATTTTTTTTCTTATTTGGTCATCGTGCATTGATTGGATGTCATATTCACATTGAATTTAAAAACTTATTTAAATTAATATAATTAATTTATTAATATATTTTCTAGTAGAGATTGTGGAATGGTATGAGTTTGACCTTTTGGTGTTCAAACTGGACATTGATAGAAGTAGTTTTGTTGGGTTTGGTGATATTTTTCTTGAATAATTTTTATTAAGAATATATTAAATCTTAATTATAATAACTTCAAAATCAATAATTTTGCTTTAAAATAAATATATAATATATTTTATAAAAAAAATTCAAAATTTATATTGTACATATGCCATAAAATAACTCTTAACAATTTTGAGATGTATTTAATATATTTTTTTACTTATTTTTGGGCTCCTTCTCGTATCAAATAAATTATCTAACTTCTTTATTATTTTCAACAAAAAAATGATCAAAAATATGAAAATTAATAGGTATTGGGACCAATCATCTCCTTCCTGGCCTCATCTGGTTCACCATTACTAGTCAACGTCTACCCTTACTTCGCTTACTCCGGCAACCCCGGCGAGGTCCGATTAGACTACTCGTTGTTCACAGCCAGCGGCGTAGTCGTTCAGGACGGCAGCCTCGGCTACTCGAATCTGTTCGACGCGATGGTCGACTCGGTTTACTCGGCTCTGGAAAACTCGGCGGCTCCGGGGTCGACGTCGTCGTGTCGGAGACTGGATGGCCGTCGGCGGGCGACGAAACCGGCGCCACCGTCGAGAATGCGAGGATTTATAACAATAATCTGGTGAAGCACGTGAAGAAGGTGGCTGGGACGCCGAAGTTCCCCGGAAAGCAGCTGGAGGTTTATATGTTTGCCATGTTTAATGAGGATCAGAAGCCCGTGGGAACAGAGAGAAACTTTGGAATGTTTTATCCTGATATGTCTGAGGTTTATCATGTGGATTTTAGGGTTTAGGGTTATGTAAAGAACAAAATATATGGAGATGAATTGGAGATATTGGTGGTGTAATTTATTTAATTTGGTGTATTTTGTTGTAGTTTTTTGAGAATTTTAATGGATGTTATTGGTTGGTGGTTGTTCTTTGGAAAGGAGTGTTTGAAGGAAGCTCAATCTCTTCTTATTTGCTTGGGATCTTTTAGATTTGTGTTATGATGCACTACATATCAATTAATTTGCTCTAACACAAAAAATTAAATATATTTGAATGATATTATTTTCATTATTTTCATTATTTTTTGTCCACCTAAGTCTAAAAGATGGGATTTTATTATGATATAGATCTGAATAATTGGTAAGAAAAAACTTTTTTCATTTTACAATCAAAATAGGGTTGCAAATGAACCGGCGTTCTACAAGCTACTCGTGGCTTGGTTTGATTAGAGCTCGTTCATGATCATTTGATTAACTACTCAAACGAGCTTGAACACTTTTGTAAATACTTGATTGTTAAATGAACAAGCTTAAACAGCTTGTCGTTTGGTTCATTTATGTTCATGAACATTATCATTTAAAGCTCGTGAACAAGCTCGCTAAGGAGCTCGATTATAGCTCCATTACGACTCGATTAAAGCTTGTTTGTAAACAATATTATTTAAATTAATATTTTTTTAGCCTTAATAAACTTTAATTGATACAGCTAATATATATTTCTCAACAAGTTGCTTGTGAACAAGCTAGATTAAGGCTTGATTAAAGCTCTTTTATTTCATTAAATGAGCTGCTCATTACCAAGCTCATTAGTTCAATTTGAACCGAGCTTATGAACAAACTCAAGCTCATCAATAATGGTAAACAAGCTCAAGCTTAATCACCATTCTAAAACTCATCGAGCTCAAGCTCGATAATATTAAACAAGCTCAAGTTGAACACATACATGCTCTCGATTCATTTGCAAACCTAAATCAAAACATTATTTTAGAGAAGCCTACTTTTTTTGGAAAAGGTAATGCAAAATATGCTTTATATATATTAGCTATTACAAGTGAAGTCATAGCTCGCCGCAAGACTTGAGAGCTAATCTTCATGGTTCCACTTCAACACTTTATTTCTAAGAATTTATCTAATGGAACAAATCTTTTATATTTTCCATTCCTAATTTTATAAAAATTGCTTATCCTATTATCTAAAAATAATTGATACGTCGCCTTAATCAGACGAATCTCAAGACATTTTCGAAATGCTTCGATCTAATCACCGATTTAGCCAATTCAGTAGTCGATGAGACGAACATAGCAACATCAAGCATAGTGATCCGAACTTCGACTGAATCAAGCTATCAGCATGAAAATGGATCGATCCGCCAAATGGTCACCAAAAGCGACATATTTATAGATCGGCGGCTCGTCAAGGCGAATCCAACGAATCGAGATCACCCAATTACATCATTAAGGCAGGATCATCAAAATACACCGTCGATCGAGGGGATGGAGTCCGTCGAGTGGTTATGGGTGGTTGGAGTTTTCCATGAATTTACAAGGCCCCACTCCCAAAATCTATAAATAGAGCTTCATTCTCACCTTAAAGGACCACTGATTTGAAGAGAGCTCAGAACCTCCATCGACGCCACGCAATGATCTAGCACCAGTGCCACCAGAGTGCACGATCGAGCTTCGCCTTAGGAGATCGCCCCAGGAGGACTAGAAAAGACCGGTTCTCCTTTCTCCCCGAAGATCAAGAGGTTGCTCCCCGGAAGATCCGTTCGCCGCTTTTGGGAAACTTCTCCCTTGGGTTAGTTGAGATATTTCTACACTATATTGTTTACCCGTAACACCTTCTTCTCCAACTAACGAAGCAAGGTATCTTTAACACATAGTGAAAGTTCTGGTGGGCAAGGCTGGTTTTTCTCTTAACGGGTTTTCCACGATAACCCCTGTGTTCATATCCCGCTTGTGTGTTGGATAATTTTGACGAAGATCTATCTAAATAAAATTCTCTAGCACGCAACAATAATAATAATAATAATTGTGCACCATTATTTGCTCAAATAACGTTTGTCTGCTTAGCGTAGCAGGCACAAAAGCTAAACCAAGTAAGATAAAAAGTCTTCAACTAATACTATTTCTTTATCAGAATGCAATGGCTTGAATTCCAAACTAGTAATGTAATAATCTAATATACTTTCATCTTCCAAAATGCTTTAAACTTTATGAAGCTTATTTAAATTCATGCCAATGTAATCATAAGATTTTCTAGAGAAATACTTGTCACATGTCCTTAATTTACTTTAGTAGTGAATTGCTTCACCAATAAGGCATTAGATTAGCTCGAGTTTCTGATCATAAATTATTCCTTCAACAAATAAGATTTCTTAATGATCTCAAATTTTAGTAATTTTTGGCTCATTTGATTTCTGTTATTGAGCCTCTAGATTTGATCAGATATCTGATTTGAAAATCATTTGATCATTTAATTAATGTTTTAAAATTTATAATCACACTTCAAGATCTTAATTTGAGTTCATCTGGATTCAGATCGAATCATTTTTGATGTCAATAGATTAATCTTATCGAGACATTCAATTTGATTATAAGTTTATTAAAATCTAAGTTTAGATGATCATAAATTAAATTATGAAAATTACAATTATATGCTATCTTGAGATACACGTTGAACTTGTCAATTTTCAAGATGATATACCATTTTTTCTGTAATGAATTGCTTCATGAACAAGACATCAGATTAGCCTCGTAAAGATTTAATCATGTACTTTTGATGATTTTCTCCATTTATAGTATCATTTGAGACAGCAGATTGCTCAGTTTGAACTAAGTCATACTCATACTGTGTGTCTTCTATGTCTGCTCAAAACTTCTGGAGCGGCTATTCATGGCGCCGCTTCAATACTCTTTCACATGTCTTTTGCTAAGATCTTAATTATCTATTCGGAATCAAACTTTCCACTTTTCCATCTCCTAACTTTATAAAACTATTTTATGGTCTTGAATCTTAAATTGTCAGTGATCTCACACCACCAAAGCTGGAAGATAAATAGAGAGAGAACAAAGAGAGAGAAGAGAGAGAGAGAGAGAGAGAGAGAGAGAGAGAGGAATTCTGTGAGAGTCAATAACATATTAGCGGAAAAGAGAATTTTAATCCATTCGGTTGCCCCGTGGGTTATCTCCCATATCTATAGATTTGGATTGATCTTTAGGGCATTACATGATTAGTTATATAAAAAGAGAAAATACATATAATAATTACAATAGTGTAGCTAAATGTATCGCGTAATTAGTTACTCGAGTCGTTTCCTTTCAGTATGAGTCATTGCAGTCTGATTGAATATTCTTAGAATATTTTTGTTGGCCTTAACTCTTGTCTTGAACTCGAATCAAAGGTGCTGACTCTTATTCTGAACTCGATCCAATTGTGATTTGATTATACATATGACTTAAAATCTTCATTAAAAAATAGCTTTTCAAGCAATTTTAGAAAAAAATTAAACTGACAAAGTGGTCAACTATGTAAGATATTAAAAAGTTATTTTAGCAACTTTAATATCCTAAACAAAAATAGAGAATTTCATTTTTATCATCGTACTAGTAAATCTGAAGTTAGTGAAGCCTTAAAGAAAATGAAATGTGGAAAAGCAGTAGGATCGGATAATATTCCAATAGAAGTGTGAAAATGTTTAGGAGATCAAGGAATTTCTTGGCTTACAAATCTTTTTCATTTTAAAGACTAAAAGATGTCGATGAGTGGAAAGCGTTTATTGATTCCTATATTTAAGAATAAAGGTGATGGGCGAGGCAAAATTATAGAGGAATTAAGTTAATGTGTCAAACATTAAAATTATAGGAGAGAGAGTAATTGAGCATAGGTTACGATGTGATATAGAAGTTTCTCACAATCAATTTGGTTTCATGCGAGTTAAATCTACTATGGATGTTATACATTTGTTAAGGGGTTTGATGGAGAAGCATAGAGAAAGTAAGGAGGATCTACATATGATATTTATTGATTTAGAAAGCTTAAGATAAAGTTTCAAGAGATATTCTTGGAGTTCTAGAACATAAATGAGTTAATATTGGTTATATTCAAGTCATTAAGGATATGCATACTAGAGCTGTTACTTGTGTCCAAACACAAGGAGGATTGATAAAATATTTTCCTATTTCAGTTGGATTACATCAAGGATCAGCTTTAAGCCTTTATCTTTTTACTTTAGTTATGGATGTTCTTACTAGGCATTTACAAGAAGATGTACCTTGGTGTATGCTTTTTGCTGATGACATTCTTCTTGTTGATAAGACTAGAGAGGGAGTCCAACAGAAACTTGAATTATGGAGGTCAACTCTAGAGTCTAAAGGTTTTCATTTAAGTAGATCTAAAATTGAATATATGGAGTGTAATTTTAGTTGTAGAAGTTCTAGTGATAGTGTTGTGACATTAGGTGAACAAGTCATTAATAAGAGTGAGTGTTTCAGATATTTAGGCTCTATTGTTCAAAATGATGGTGAAATAGATGGAGATGTTATTAGTAGAATTCAAGTTGGATGGTTAAAGTGGAGGAATGCATCTGGCCTATTATGTGATAGAAAAATTTCACTTAAACTTAAGGAAAAGTTTTATAAGATGGTGGTAAGACCTGCAATGACTTATGGTGCAGAATGTTGGCTAATAAAAGAGAAGCATAAGACTAAGTTAAGTGTTACTGAGATGAGGATGCTTAGGTGGATGAGTGGCTTTACTCTTAGAGATAGAATGCAAAATGAGTATATTCGGGAAAAGTTGGAGTAGCTCAGGTGGTAGATAAGATTAGAGAGTCACCTTAGATGGTTTGGCCACATAAAGCGTCGGTCGTCCGATGACTCGATTAGGAGAGTAAATGCATTAGATTTGCCTTATGTTAAGAAAGGTAGAAGTAGACCTAAAGACTTGGTTAAGATGTATAAAAATGATCTTAATATACTTGATTTAAATGAGAATTTGACACAATGGAGGCGAAGGATTCATGTAGCCAACCCCACCTAGTGAGAGTAAGGCTTGTTGTTGTTGTTGTTGTATACATACAATATAATTGAATAAACTCATAAACCCAAAAATTTGAACAAAGTAATTTTCATAAAACTTTATTTAATAAATAAATCACATACCTTAATTTGTCATGAGTTCTTTTGAATTTGTGAAACTAGGGTTTCTCTTCCTTCACCCAAATATTCTTCATGTAGTCATCTTAATGGAGAGACACTTACACATTAAAAGGTAAGAAGAGGACTGATAGTTTCCTTATGAAAAAACACTTTGTTTGAGCACACGATCCATAAACGATCAATCAAACTCTCTCTTAACCAATGAGATTTAAGTACATAATTAATTATTACATAATAAAATGAATAATAATAAATGTGGGCCATACTTCAAAATTAATTACATAATTCTTACATTCTCCCACTTGGCTCATATAATATTATTCATTTTAAAGATTTAATAATTATATACATAAACATAATACACATTACATGTCAAATATTTTTCTTAATTTTTTGTCATAATTCATTATTAAGTAAAAATTAATAGGGATCATGGCAGTTATACATCATTAGTGCAACATATTTTCTTGCATGTATCACAATATTAATTTTACACTTAATATGATATATAATGAGCTAATCATAATAAATTCTAACATTAATGTCTTTAAAAAAGATAAATCTTGTTAACATTTACATAATTTTTCATATATATACATTTAAATATAAGAAAATAAGATCACGATAATATGTAATAATAATTCAATAAGAGCTCAAAGAGTCAAATACATAAAGAGCATACTAAATTCAATAATGCTTTTCAATAATGCCTATTTTTTCAACATGTTCATTAAATAGTTTAGGCTGCAATCATTTAGTAAAGGATCAGTAATCATAAGATTAGTGCTAATGTACTCAAATGACACTCTATGTTTCTGAACTTCTTCTTTAGTGACAAAGTATTTCAATTTCATATGTTTAATACCTTTTGAATACTTGTCGTTCTTAGAAAAGCAGACTATTGCGGCATTATCGCAATAAATTTTCAACGGCTTGGCAATACTTTCGACAACTCCAAGTCCTGAAATAAAATTCTGCAACTATAACCCATAAATTGTGACTTCAAAATATGCTACAAACTCAGCTTCCATAGTGGATGCATTAATGACGGACTGCTTCCCACTTCTCCATGAGAGCTCCTCTCAGTAGGAACAAATAGCCAAATGTGGATTTTCTAGTATCCACACATCCAGCAAAATATGAATATGAATATTCAATCACTTCAAGATAATCAGATCTCCTATAAGTGAGCATACGTTCTTTCGTTCCTTACAAATATCACAAAACTTTTATTCTGACCTTCCAATGATTAATTCCTGATTACTTTGATATTTACCCAACATTTTCACAAAAAATTGATATCACGGTCTAAATTCGAGCATACATCGACTTTTAACAATAGATGCATAAGGAATTTGTTCTATTTGCTTACGTTCAAATTCATTCTTTAGGCATTGCATAAGACTGAATTTTTCCCCTTTCTGAATTGGAACAATACTTTCAGAACATTTTTCCATTTGAAATCTCTCTAAAATTTTATTGATATATGCTTTTTGAGATAATCCTAACAATCCTTATGATCTATCACAGAATATTTCAATTCTTATCACATAGGATGTCTCACCCATATCTTTCATTTCAAAGTTTGTTGAGAGAAATTTCTTGGTCTCATACATTAATCCAAGATCATTAGTTACAAGTAGGTATCATCAACATATAAACTTACTCCCACTAACCTTTAGATATATACATCGATCAACAATATTTTCTTTAAATCCAAAGGTAGTAATAGTATCATTGAACTTATGATACCATTATCGAAGCTTGTTTAAGTCTATATATTGATTTCTTAAGTTTACACATTATATGTTCTTTTTCTTTAATTGGAAAAATTTTAGGTTGATTCAGATAAACTTCTTCCTCTAGATTTTCATTTAGAAATACAATTTTCACATCCATCTGATGTAGCTCCAAATTATAATGAGCCACTAATACCATAATAATTTTTAATGAGTCCTTTTTGGAAACAGGGAAAAACGTATCTTTATAGTAATACCATCTTTACGGTAAAACCTTTGACAACAAGTCCGGCTTTATATCTATATTGTCATTAGAGTCACGTCATTTACATCCAACCCTTTTAGAACCTTCAGGCAATTCAACGAGATCTCAAACATTATTGTGATCCATTAATTTTAACTTTTCTTTCATAGCATCTAATCACTTTTGAATTAATACTTTTAATGGCCTGCATAAATGAAACTAGATCATCATCAATTTCAAAGTCAATTTTTGACTCATGTAAATAAACTAAATAATCATCCAAAATAACAAATTTTCTTTCTCTTTGAGAACGTCTTAATGCTATTTCTTATGGTTCATCAATTATAGGTTCATTGGTGATAATTTCATTATGTTGTAATAACCGAAAGTAAAAATAAAATAAAATGAAAAATCAAGCGTGTGACAGTTAGCTTGCATGATGGAATTTTCAAAAGGAGGAGAGAAAGCTCGATTTCAGTTTACCGAAAACTCAACCCCCAAAATAGCGAAAGAGAAAATGAGAGGAGAGAGAAGAGGAAATCGTCGTCAGGTTACCTATGAGTGGTGACTCCACATACTTGATGGTCGGAAGCCTTAGTGTCGTCGGGAAGAAGAGGGGAGGAGAGCGGCTAAAGCGTGCAGGAAGAAGAAGGAAGGAGGAAAGCCTTGTGTTCCCTTGTGTGCTAACGGGAGCCTTGAAAGTGAAGGGAGAAGCCGTCTGTCGTCTGGAAGAGAGGAGAAATGTATTTAGCAAGCGATTGAAGAAATAGGAAAAGTGAGGTATGTATATATATGTATATTTAATTAAAGTGAGATTTTGATTTCATTATTATTGCGATCATGATTTTGGATGTTATAAGTTTAGCAAGGATTTTAATTGAAAATGTTATTATTTTTATATATATATATATATATATATATATATATATATATAATTAATTAATTAATTGAAATGTTATTATCTCAATTTTTTAACTTAGGGTTTATAATTTTGACTTAGGGTTTATAGACTTCAGCAAGAAATATAATTTGGGAACATGTAGGATGAATCAAAGTTAAGTAATTAAGTATTAAACTCTTGCATATGAAATATAATTATAAATTTAATAAAATCTTAAACCTATGATAAGTTATATTATCATTAATTAATTTAAAATCATCTTAAGGAAATGATAAACATTAAATGAAAATAAAATTTATCTATAATCGTTAATTAATTTAGAATCATTTTAAAGTATGATAAACATTAAAAGAAATATATTAAGTCATTTTAACACTTAATATTTTATATTAAGAAAAATAATAGGATTAATATGATTTAGATATATTATATGATAAATTAGACATATCATTATATTAAATAAATTAAAGATTAATTTAACTTGATTTAGAAAATAGACAATGAATATTGATGAATATGAGCGTTAAATAATAAAAGTTATATGTAAGTATCATATGAATAAAATAAAATATATTGCTTTCTAATATTGATTCAATCAATATTTTATTCTATAGGAATTTCAATTAAGGAAAGAAGCATTAAAGGGAAGGAGATTCAAAAAGAAACTGCAAATTAAAGTGGGTAATTATATTCTTACATTTATGGTAAAAATGTCTTTAATTTCTTATGATGAAATGCATATTTATATGATTATAAATTTTTCATGTACTGTAAGTTGTGATTATTTTCGCTTCTTCATAAATTGTGATGTAGTTTCATGTTTCTTCATGTTGGATAATAACCTGAATGTTAGATCATATTGCTACTTCGTCATTTTATAAAGTTAATTGATTTACTATTAGTTATGAATTAATATATATAGCTGTATAATTGTATGGTATGAATGTGTATGTTGAAAGTGGAGTTCACCCCTTAGTGCTTGGGGGCGAATTTACTCGTTACAAAATGACGAAAAAAAGGGCCAATGAAATTGGCAAATGGTAATAACTACTTGTCCTTTGGATGAGTATTGGTAAAGGTTTAGACAATGACTCTGACGGATGATAAATATAAAAGTAAAAGTTCATGAAATATTTATCACATACCTCTCATATGTTTGATTGTTTGAGCAATTTCTTTATTTTATGTATATGTGATAATAAAAATTGATATGCATACTAGTTCTATCTTCTTGTTTACTATAGTGTAACAACATAATTGACCCACTGAATTTTGTTCAATTGTTAGTTGTTTAATTTTTTTAGGTAACCAGCATAACTAAATGACTGATAGAAGGGAGGGTTATGTTTATCGTCGTAGAGAGACTACAAGAGATAGGTAATTATATCAGTTATATTGAATTATATCTAAATTGTATGTTATATGAACATTGTTAGTATATTTATGTGTTGACAAATTGTTAAATCATTTCTGGATTGTAGTTGCTCTTGTATGATTAGAGAGTTATTTAAGATTGGAAGTGTTATATAAGTTTTTCTTTTATCCGTCTGACCGTCTATTTCCGCCTTAGTATCAGAGCTAGATTTTATATTTAGGGACATAAATATGATCATAATCAAAGAGCCATTAAGAAGATGATAAATTTTATGAAGAGATTTACATATGATTATAATGATTGATGACTAACGGTTATAAGTAATTTGTACTTCTTAGACCTATGGAATCAATTCAGGAAGATGTTATTGGTGAAAATAGAGAGACATAAACTACTGAGCACTAGAATTTGGTGCAACCGTCTTCACTAGCGATAGATGTATTTACTCAAATGATGTAAGTGACTCCAATGATAAGAAATCATCATACACAAGCTAGAAGTGGTGGGCTTCTATGACAAATACCTGAAATTATTTTAGGATATGAGACCACCTCTTTTCTCAGGGACAGGAGGACCTATAGAATCAGAAAATTGGTTGATGCAGATAGAGAAAATTTTAGAAAGTATGTCATGCTTTCTAGAAAGAAGGCTTCTTTTATTTTGAGGCTTAAGAGATGATGGGAGGCGATTCTACAAGAGTTTGAAGGAAGGCCTTGCAATTTTATTTCATAGGAGGACTTTGTGAAGACTTTTAGAGATTGGTTTGTACCCCTATCAGCTATGAGACAAATACAGGACAAGTTCACCAGAATGGTACAGGGAGATCGTTCTATAATCCAATATGAAGTTGAGTTTATAATGCTTTCAAGGTATGCACCTCAATTGATACCAAATGCAGAAGAAAAATGCCATAGGTTTATATCTGGATTGAAGGATATAGTCAGATAGCCCTTGATTCCTCTAAGTATTGATGATTATCTTTGTCTTGGTGGAGCGGGCTAGAAGAATAGAATTGGATGTGCAAGCATCTCGAGGAGGAAAGATATTGAGAGGAGGAATGATGATAGGCTAAAATCTGGTAGAATATTCAAAGCTGAAAAAATCAAAGCTGGAAGAAGCTAGTTCATATATCAATGCCCGGCAATAGATACCACATGCCCAAAATGTAGAAGACCACATAATGAAGAATGCCTCTCAGGCACAAACACTTGCTATTGGTGCCATCAGCCAGGACATATGGCAAAATCTTGCCCTATCTTGAGTTAGAAATCTTCATTGGATACTAGGACAAGCGTTCAACCTCCTCAGAAGACTGTTGGTAGGCAAAGGATGACTGAATCAACTACATCAGTTCTATTTCAAACTCAGAATCGGTAGAACACACAGCCTCGAGTTTATGCACTCACATAGCAAGAAGCAAAAGACTCGCATGATGTCATTATATGTATGTCTTTATTTAAATTAATATTATTATATTTTTATATTGTGCTAGATATATTTGCTTTATATGTCTACTCATTTATATGTATCATCTTTATTGAAAGTAAATTAATTAAAGTTTTATTTGATACTGGAGCATCATATTCATTTATATCTGATGAATGTGTGAGAATTTTGGAATTGTAAGTTATGAAAATGTATGTAGTACTTTCAGTAGCAATGCCAAATGGGTCTCAAATGAATGCTAGAAATGTATGTAGTGTGAACCTGAATATCTGTGAAAGAAGTTTGGATGCAGATTTAATAGCACAGCCAATATATGAATTTGATGTGATTTTAGGAATGGATTGACTATCTAAACATTATGATACTATAGATTGTTATAAAAAGATAGTTAAATTCAATATTCCTGGAGAAGAAGAATTTAAATTTATGGGGCATAAGGGAGTATTAACTATGATGGTGTTTTGCTTAAAAGTTTAAAAGATGTTAGCAAAAGGCTATGAAGGTTTTCTTGCTCAAGTTACTGATGTTACTAAAGAGGTAAATAAGTTAGAGGATATATCAGTAGTAAATAAGTATCTACAAATCTTTCTAGATGATTTACCAGGTTTACCTCTAGTCAGAGAGATATATTTCTCTATTGATTTAATTCAAGGTGCAAAACCTGTAACAAAAGTACCATATAGAATGGTGATCAAATAATTACAAGAGTTGAAGAATCAACTATAAGAATTATTAGAGAAGGGATTTATCAGGCCTAACACATCTCCTTGGGGAGCTCCTGTATTATTTGTGAAGAAGAAAGATGAGAGCTTAAGGCTATGCATCGATTATAGAGAGCTTAACAAACTAACATTAAAGAATAAATATCCCTTGCCAAGAATTGATGATCTTTTTGATCAACTAGAAGGAGCTTCAGTATTTTCAAAGATTGATTTAAGATCAGGTTATCATCAACTTAGGATCAAAGAAGAAGATATATCAAAGACTGCATTCAGTACAAGATATGAGCATTATGAGTTTGTGGTGATGCCTTTTGGCTTAACAAATGCTCTAGCTGTATTTATGGATCTTATGAATAGAATCTTTAAACCTTTTTTAGATTTATTTGTGATTGTATTCATAGATGATATTCTAATTTATTTCAGAGATGAAACATCTCATGAAAACCATCTTCACATTATTTTACAAGCTCTGAAGGGAAATGAATTGTATAAAAAATTTTCAAAGTGTGAATTTTGGTTAAATAACATCATATTCTTAGGGCACATGATTAGTAGCGAAGGGGTTTCAGTGGATCAGAGTAAAGTTAGAGTAATAGCTGAATGGCCCGCACCAAATCCACAGTCGAAGTTTCTTAGGGTTAGCGAGGATATTACGAGATTATTGAAGGGTTTTCCACATTATCTATTTAGGCTAACTCGAAGCGATTAAGTTTGAATAGTCGATGTGATGTGAGGCTTTTCAAAATTAAAAAATTAATAGCAGATTAACTATTTCATCGACGAAGGATTTCAAATCTTTTCATTAAGAGGCTTGAGATGTGTACTTATGAAGAATGGAAGAGTGATTAGTTATGCTTCAAGGTAATTGAAAAATCATGAAAAGAACTATCTAAATCATGATCTATAGCTAACTTGATGGTATTTGCATTAAAATTTTGGAGGCATTATTTATATGGAGTTAAGTGTGAAGTTTTCACTGATCATCAAAACTTGAAATATATCTTTACTCAGAAGGAGCTAAATCTAAGGCAAAGGAGAAGGTTGGAACTCATTAAAGATTATGATTTGGATATTCAATATCATCCAGGGAAGGCAAATGTAGTTGTTGATGCTTTAAGTAGAAAAATATATGGTAGTGCATATTGGTTGATCTCTCAATAGAATGAGTTGATTAAAGATTTAGAAAAATTAGAAATTTTAATTATTAAATCTACAGATGATCATGCTTTATTGTTAAATCAAATGGCTATACAATCAAATTTGAAAGATAGAATACGAGATGCTTTACGTCAAGATGATGACCTTCAAAAAATTTTAGATTTGATAAAAGTAGGCCATATATAATATTTTGAAATCGATGAAGAGGGATTACTGAAGTTTCATGACGAGTTTACATTCGGATGTTAGAGATTTAAGAAAAGACATCTTACATGAAGCACATCATTTAATTATACAATTCATCGAGTAGAAATATATCATGATCTTAAAGAAATATTTTGGTGGCCAGGAATGAAAAGAAGTGTAACTGAATTTGTCTATAAGTGTCAATCATGTCAGAAGGTTAAGGCTGAACATCAGAAGCCAAGTGGCCTTTTTTACCCGCAATACCTAAGTGGAAATGAGATGATATTGCTTGGTTGGCTTACCTAGATCCAGAAGAGGTGCGATGCTACTTGGGTTATTATTGATAGGTTGACTAAATCTGTACACTTTATACCTATCAAACAATCTGATGCTGTTGAAAAGCTAGCAAGGAAGTATGTTGATAAAATTGTGAAGTTACATGGTGTGCCAAAATCTATAGTGTTCGATCGGGATGGCCGATTTACATTTAGACTATGGAGAAAAATTCAAGAAGCTTTAGGTGATCTTGCATTCCATCCATCCGATGGCGGTCAGAAAAAATAATTCAAACACTTGAAGATTTGCTTAGACTTTGTATCATTGATTTTGGAAGAAATTGGAAAATTCATTTGCCTTTGATTGAGTTTGCTTACAATAATAGCTTTCAACCAAGTATTGGTATGGCTCCCCATTGTATGGAAAAAAAAACCGCTTTGCTTTGTTGGGTGGACAGAAAGAAGAATCATTGGTGCATATGAAGTAGATGAAACCGAAAAGATCGATTGATCCATTGATAGATTAAAAATTTGTTCAAGATAGGAAAATCTATGATGTTAAACATCGGTCGGTAGTTTGAAGTGAGAGAATTTGTATTTCTAAAAGTCGTGGAAGGTATAAAAGCGATTTGACAAAGTTGGAAAGTTAAGCCCGCTATATTGGTCCATATGAAAGAAAAAAATTAGAAAAGTATCTTATAGGCGGCTTTACCTTCACATGCAAGGAGTGCATAATGTATTTCATATTTCATTTACGAAAATATATTCATGAAGCCAACAAATTACTACGATCTATGATATTCAATCGGATCTCACATTTGTGGAGAAGCCAGAAAGAATTATAGATTATGATGTTAAGCATCTCAAGAATAGGGAATTTTATTTGTCCATGTACTGTGGAAACATAGATCAGATCGAGAAGCTACGTGGGAGAAGGAATCAGAAATGCGAGAACTTTATCCTCAATTGTTTAATTAAAGGTATGCTTATTTCTATTATTATCATTTAATTTTGAGGACAAAATTTTAAAAGAGGGAGATATTGTAATAACCAAAAGTCAAAAAAAAATAAATAAATAAAATGAAAAATCCAACCGCATTGATGGATTGATTTTTCAAAATGGAAAGCTCGATTTGAGTTAAACCAACCCCAAAATAGCGAAAGAGAAAATGGGAGAGGAGAAAGAGAAGGGAAATCATGTCATACCTAACAGTGAAAGGACTCCGTGTGACATCAGTCGTCGGAAGCCTTATGTCGCCGTCGGTCGAGGAAGGAGGAGGAGGAGAGAGGCAAGTCTTTGCTGCAGAAGAAGAAGATGGAAGGAGGAAAGCTTTTACGTCTGAGCAGGAACCTTACAGTGAAGAGCCGTAAGTCGCGTCGCGTCGGAGAGAAGAAAGGGTGTATTTAGGACAACCGATTGAGAAATTGGAAAAGGAGGTATGTATGTATATGTATATTTAATTAAAGTGAGATTTTGATTTCATTATTATTGCGATCATGATTTAGGATGTTATAAGTTTAGCAAAGAATTTAATTGAAAATATTATTATTATTTTATATATATATATATATATATATATATATATATATATATATATATATATATATATATATATATATATATATATATATATATATAATTGAAATATTATTATCTCAATTTTTAACTTAGGGTTTATAATTTTGACTTGGGGTTTATAGAGTTGAGAAGAAATATAATTTGGGAATATGTAGGATGAATCAAAGTAAAGTAATTAAGTATTAAACTCTTATATATGAAATATAATTACAAATTTAATAAAACCTTAATCCATGTTAAGTTATATTATTGTTAATCAATTTAAAATCAGCTTAAGGGAAATGATAAACATTAAATGAAAATAAAATTTATCTATAATATGTTAATTAATTTAGAATCATTTTAAGGAGTATGATAAACATTAAATAAAATATATTAAGTCATTTTAACACTTAATATTTTATATTAAGAAAAATAATAGGATTAATAGAATTTAGATGTATTATATGACAAATTAGACATATCATTATATTAAATAAATTAAAGGTTAATTTTACTTGATTTAGAAAATAGACAATGAATATTGATGAATATGAGCGTCAAATAATAAAAGTTATATATAAGTATCATATGAATAAAATAAAATACATTGCTTTCTAATATTGATCCAATCAGTATTTTATTCTATATGAATTTTAGTTAAGGAAAGAAGTATTAAAGGGAAGGAGATTCAAGAGAAAATTATAAATTAAAGTAGGTAATTATGTTCTTACATTTATAGTAAAAATGTCTTTAATTTCTTGTGATGAAATACATATTTGTATGATTATGACTTTTTCATACTGCAAGTTGTGATTATTTTCCTGCTTCTTCATAAATTATGATGTAGTTTACTATTTCTTCATGTTGGATAATAACATGAATATTGATCATATTGTCACTTCGTCATTTTATAAAGTTAACGATTCTTGTTATGAATTAATATGCATATTATAATTGTATATTATGAATGTGTATGTTGAAAGTGGAGTTCACCCCTTATGCTTGGGGGGTAATATACCGTGCATGAAATGACGAAAAGGGCCAATGAAATTGACAAATGGTAATATTTACTTATTGGATGAGTATTGGTAAAGGTTTAGATGGTGACTCCTAAGACAGATGATAAATGTAAAAGTAAAAGTTCATACAAAATGTTTATCTATACCTACCTATCATATGTGATTGTTTGAGCAATTTCTTTCTTTTATGTACATGTGATAACAAAAACTGACATGCATACTAGTTTTACCTTCTTGTTTACTATAATGTAACAACATAATTGACCCACTAAATTTTATTTAATTGTTAGTTGTTTAATTTTTTTCAGGTAACTATCCTAACTAAATGGCTAATAGAATGGAGGATTATGTTTATCACCATAGAGAAGATGGGTAATTATGTCAGTTGTGTTGAATTATATTTAAATTATATGTCATATGAACTTTGTTAGTATATATATGTGTGGACAAATTGTTAAATCATTTGTGGATTGTAGTGACTCTTGTATGATTAGAGATTTTATTTAAGATTGAAGTGTTAAGTTTTTCTTTTATCCATCCAACTGCTTTGCTTGGTATTCCAAGCTCTCGGGCCGGGTCGTGACATGTGGTGTATGTTCATTTATTTGTTGTTCTTGTAAATTGTCAAATTGTTCAACAATTGTAGGAACAATAACTTTAGAAGAAGTAATTGATAAATGAATTTTTACTTTAGCTTCTTTAAATTTTATATTTCATAGTTCTGTACTCCCACTAATATCACCATTTTCAATGAACTTAGCATTTCGAGTTTCAATAAATTTTATACTTTGATTAGGACGAAATCTCATACCCTTTAGATTTTTTTGGATAATCAATAAAATGTCCACTGATTGTTCTTGAATCCAGTTTCTTTTCATATGAATTATAAATTCTTAATTACGTTGGGCAACCCAAACATGAAGGTGTTTTAAACCGAGCTTCCCTATCCACGGTTCAAAGGAGTTTTGAAACTACATTACTAGGAACCCTATTTAATAAATATACAACAGTTTTTAAAGCATACATCCATAATGATAAGGGTAAAGTATAATAGCTTAACATACTCCTAACCATATTCATTAAAGTATGATTATGCCTTTCTATAACATCATTTTATTGTGGTGTTCCTAATATTGTGTATTGAGCACAAATACCATACTTTTCTAAGAAAATAGCTAATGGACCCGAGAATTGTCCAAATTCATCATGCCTTCCATAATATTCACCACCTCTATCAGATCTTATAGTTTTCACTTTTCTATCTAATTGTCTCTTAACCTCATTAATAAATATCTCCAAGGCATTTTTGACTGAGATTTTTCATACAACAAATAGGCATAGCCATAACGTGAAAAAGTATCAATAAATGTGATAAAATACTTTTCTTTATCAAAAGTTGGAACATCAAAAGGTCCACAAAGATCAATGTGTATAATCTCTAAAAGTTGTGTGCTACTTGTGACCGCTTTCTTAACTATATGTTTTATAGATTTACCTTTAATACAATTCACACATATACCAAGATCAGTAAAATCTAAATGAGGAAGAATTTTATTATTTACTAATCTTTGTATTCTTTCTTTAGATATATGACCCAAATAAGCTGATCTTTCATCAACCAAATCACGTTTAATTCCAATATTATGATGTAAGGTTAATAAGTTTCAGCAAATAAATTATCAAGCTTTAATTTATATAAATTATCACAAACAACACTAGAGCCAATAAAATGATTAAGCTTAAATAAACTAAAACATCTATTTACAAACTTAAAATAATATCCAGCTGTATCAAGTTTAGATAATGAAACTAAGTTTCTAGAAATAGATGGAACATAAAGACTTCGAAAAAGATCTAAATGATATATATTATCTAAAATTAAGCGATACGTTTCAATGGCTTCAATTGGAGCTTTGACTCGACTACCCATGAAGATAAACATTTCATTTGGCTTTATGGTTTGGATCGTAAGGAATCCCTGCATCACATTTGAAATTTTTGTGGTACAACCAAAATCAATCCATCAAGTATTATAAGAAACTTCTGCCAAATTTGATTAGAAACATATAAAAGCACATGACTTATCTTTCTTTTCAAACCAAGCTTTACGTTTAGTAATTTTTACGATAGTGTGTATGTGGCAGAAATGACATCTATCATACTTATGTACCTTCTTTTGGATTTGAGCAGATGACAAATTAGCCTTCAAGTGTCCTTTATTGCCCTTATGATTCCTCTTAATTAATTTTCTTTTAATTTATGGTTGTCCCATGAGATTAACTTGTTTCCTCTTAAATAAGCATACTTTGTAATTCAACCACATTCCATTTATCTTTAATAGTATTATAGTTTATTTGGAATGGACCATATTCAAGAGACAAGGAATTAATAATAAATTATACAAGAAAACTTTTACTCACATTCATTCCCATGGTGTTTAATCTTCTGCAATATTTGTCATTTTAGTGATGTGCTAAGTCTATTTGATCTTTCCAAAGTATCATAAAATACTTTTATTCATTGCTACTAGTAACAATAATAGTAGTGAGCTTATCATTAAGGAGTGTTAAAATAAGATCCAAGACACCTAAATAGAATTGAATTTGTTCATTCCATTCATTAAAATTAAGCCCATTGAACTTTATAATAGACGAAGCTTGCGAATGAATATTAACAGAAGTAGATGCTGCAAAATATTAAATGCTTACATATTAATGTTTGAGTTATAAACACAAACACATAAAAAATATATTCAGATAACATTCATATAATCACAAAAGATGCATATTGAAGTTCTCCTTTGGGTGATACTACAATACACAATAATAAGCATAATTGATGCTTAATATCAATTTCACATAATTGACAATTATACATACTTTAATTAAATGTGTTTGCTATCTTTGGTTATGTTAAACATATCTAGCCAAATATATAAATTAACCACAATTATGTTCATGATTACAAATCGACTAATTAACTTTTAGGCGATTCTTAAATAATTTATAATCATTGAACTTTAATTACTCATGATAAATTTATAAAAGTTCATTATGTCATTTCATTATTAGCATTACATGCTCATGAGTAATTAAATAAATTTAATTTGATATTTACGAAAACTTTCTAATTTGATCACTTTGGTGATTAACAAATATGCTTGATGTAAATATCAAATTAATAATGATAACAATAAATATTTCAATTGAATGAAATAAAAAAAAGTGTAATAATTAGTTTAAATTTAATTTATCATTTTTTTATTATATATATTTGGACTATTATGCATGCGAATGTAAGAATTATTTCGCTGTAAGATTTAAATTATGCTTACATACAATCCATGCGAATGTAAGATTTAAGTCTCATGCATGCAAAATAATTTATTATTTTCTGTTATATATAAAATGTGCATTAACGTCGATTTTTTTTTTTTTTTTTTTGCATGCATAATATCTTAAATCATAATTAATAACAAAAGCTTTAATGGCTTTATACTTTCCAGATTTCAGTTTCATATATATAAATTGATTTTTGACTATTGATGGGTTCTTTTGAAACATTAAACATAAATAGTTTACTTATTTATTATGTGTATCCCAAAATATAAATTTACAATAGCAATTAACGTGAAAAGCGAAACTTAATTCATCAATTGGAAAGCAAAGTTAATTAATGCACCGAAAAACATACATTTGATGACGATATAACAAAGCGTCATGCTTGAGAAATTAAAAATCGATGGAAAATCACAAGTTATCAAATCATGCTCTGATACCATTCGTAAAATATTAAAAAGTTCTTTTTATTAATCATTGATACATCCTCAGAAAATTAATCTGATCAAGCACGAATCTCAAGCATTTTCAGAAATGCTTCGATCTAATCACCGATTTCAGCAACTTCTGTCAAACTAGTCACCGATGAACGAACATAGCAACGTATCGATCCGAGCTCGAATCACTGGATCTATCGGGCATGAAAATGGATCGATTAAATGGTCACCAAAAGCGACATATTGTCGATCGGCGGCCGTCAGACGAATCCAGCGAATCCAAGATCACCCAATTGACATCATTAAGGCACCGGATCAACAAAATAGACCGTCGATCGGGGATCGCCTTGCGTCGATGGTTGGAGTTTTCCACAATTCTACGCCACTCCCAAAATCTATAAATAGAGCTTCATTCTCACCTTAGAGGACCGAATCGGTTGAAGACCAGCTCGAGAACCACCTCGACCTTGGCCGACGATCTATCACCCTGCCACCAGGTAGTGCAAGATCGGGGCTCGCCCTTAGGAGATCGCCCCCAGAGGACTAGAAAAGACCAGTTGCCGCTCTTTTCTCCTGAAGATGAAGAGGTTGCTCCCAGAAGATCAGTTCTTGCCGCTTTTGGGAAACTTCTCCTTGGGTTGGAGTTGGCCGATAGATATTTTTTCACACTGAATATTGTTTAGCCTACAAACACCTTCTTCTCCAACTAATGAGAAGCAAGGACAGTATCTTTTGAACACATAGTGAAAGTTCTACTGAGGCAGGCAAGGCCGTGGTTTTCATACGGGTTTTCCACGTATAACCCCTGTTCATATCCCTGCTTGTGTTGGATAATTTTTTGGGCTACGAAGATCTACATCTGAATAAAATTCCTAGCATTTAGCGTCTGTGGGAAGAAAGTTCCCCATTGCTATATCTCCAATATGATTGGTAAGCGGGGTTTGCTCCAACGCTCCTCATTCTCGGGATCAAGGGCCAAGTCTCCAACACTTCTCTACATAGCAGACTTACGTCCCGGTGAGGGTCGCCCCTCTTTGGAAGATCGCGTTCAAAGGATGGAGGATTCCCGAGCGAAATTCTTCGACTCTGCGAGGCGCAAAACATTCCAACACGCCTGGAAGAGCCACGGGTTCGCGACCTCGGCATAATCCATTTTCTTCACGAGAATGATTGCAGGAATGCCGGATCAACAAGTAGAGAACCCCTTGGCACCACATCCAGATCTTTGAACGATACGCCAGTTACTCACCCCACGAATGACTCATTATTGGTGAAACTCCACGCTCATCTTATGCGATGAACTTCGACGGCAGTGCGGGAAGAGTTCCCGGCAAACAATCTGAATGATCCATTCTCCCGCCGCCTCTTCCAAAGCTCATCCCCGCTCGCTGAGATCATCTTGCAATACCCGATTTCGATGAGATTCAAGCTTCCCAGCATGGACCCCTACGATATGGCAACCGTCCGTGCGAGCATATCGATCACGACGATCATGCACATTCGTGCAAATGACTCTTGTGTCGGTATTCTAGCAACTTTCAAAGGGCGCTCGTGGGTTCTATTCATTCGCTAAGGGTCCGTCCGATCATTTGAGAGCTTCGCCCGGATTGTTTGTAGAAAGTTCTGGCGAACAAGAAAATCATCGAGATTCATCACATCTCCTGAATCGCCCGAGCGATGGAGAGTCCCTCAAAGAATACTTCCGAGGTTCTCCTCTAAAGTGATACCGAGTAGATCCGAGAACTTTTGAGGCGTGCTTCTGAGGACTCCGGCGGATACTTATTCATCATTAATGAGAGTCCATTCCTATCGATCCCGAATAGGCACAAATCTCGGCGGCTATCTCGCTCATCGGCAATAATTTGAACCACCAAGCAGCAAGCGGAAGAAGGTTCCCAAAGGTGATGTTCAAACATCTCAGAAAAAGAAGAGGCGACAACCTCCCCAAAACCTCCTCGGCGACCTCATGACTCAATCGAGAGGAAATATCTGACTCTCAACCGTCATGCGTGAACATCCTACCGCTATTCAGAAGAGAATGCGTCAAGTGGCTGACCTTTAAAGCACGGAATTAGATCAAGAGAAATTTTGCCACTTTCACCGAGGGCACACCAGAGTGTCACCAAGCGAGGAGGAGATTGAAAGACTGATACGTCAGGGGTATCTAGGCCATTTATACAAAACCAACCCGTCAAGAAATCTTTGGGGCAACCGAGCGAGCGGTGGGAGAGATAGAAACAATTGCGGGAGGGGGCGGTGTTATCAGCCAAATATTCATTCGCCCTTCAAGAGCGAGCGAAGAAGTCTCGGGTTGACCATTCTATCACCTTTGATGATTTAGATCTAGAGAGGCATCCCACATCAAGATCCCTTGTCATCGGTCACGGGGTCGGTGATCCATGCTTCAATATTAAAAGGATATTGACAATGGGAGTTGGTTGATGTTCTTTTTTACTCCACTTTCCTTAGCATGGGTATAGAAGAGAGAAGCTTCAACCGCGGCCGGTCCTTGTATGGATTTGATAATCGGCCGGTATTAGTGGAAGGGACAATCGTCTTCCGTAACTCTTGGAGAATTTCCCGACCATACCCACTTGATACAATTTGTAGTCAAGTCGTCAGCGTCTGCAATATTTGGGAGACCTCTCCGGTCATATTGGCGGTCACATCATGCCTCACCTCAAGATGAAATTCCCGGTGGCATCGGCATGGTAAGTGGAATCAGAATAACCTGGCGTCTTTATCTCAAGCCAAACCATTTTCGGTAACCCTCAACATCGAGAACTTGACCTACGAGATGAGGATGCCTGAAAGGGCTTCTCCAGGTTGAAGATGTAATTTGTCTTCCTATCTGAAGTTGATCCATCACGAAGGTGAAGGTGGGATCGTTTCTCTTGTCGAAATCGAGAATCTAGATTTTCGTAAAATCAAGATATCTTTGCACGGAGCGCTCGATATTCGGGCATTGAGCAGGAAGTCATTACGCACTCCCAAAGTTGACTCAACCTACAAGCGGTGATACTGAAGAAAAGAACCTTCGCTTACGAGCGATTGCGGGTCATAGAACAGAAATCACCAAACTTCGGAAGTCAAATTCATTCGAAGTCTACTACCCCACGGTTGGCTAACGTAGTGTTAGTCAAGAAGGCCAATGATTCACGGAGAATGTGCATCAACACGACCTTAATCGTGCATGCCCAAAAGATAGCTTCCCCTTCGACCAACTAGTTGATGCGACATCGGACATCGATCGGCTTCATGGATGCATATTCTGGCTACAATCAAATTAGGATGAACAAAATAGATGAGGAAGCAACATCCTTCCAAAGCAGATAAGACTATCTTTTTATCGGTCATGCCATTCGGACTAAAAATCTTTGGAGCAACATATCAGCGCCTTATGAATAAGATCTTCAAGGATCTTATAGGGCATGGAGGTGTATGTTGATGATATCTTTGGTGAAGAGCTTGGAAATATCACGCATATTTAGATGCGCAGATGCTTTGACATTCTTGACACTACAAGATGCGGCTCAACCAAGCAAGTGCGTTTTGGAATTTCCTCAGGAAATTCCTAGGCTTCATGATCACTCGGCGGGGCCAACCAGAAGATAAAAGCACTCAAGGACATGTCACCTCCAAGAAGAGCGATCAAGGAAGTCCAACGTTTGGCGGAAGGATTGCAGCTTTATCACGATTCTTGGCGCTTCGGAGATAAGTATCTACCATTCTTCAAAATCTTAAGGGGTGCGAGGAAATGGATTCCGGTGGGGATGAATGTAAGGCTTTTGAGCAACTTGAGTCTATTTAGCTTCCTCCCCTCTATTATCCTATCCAAGGAGAGAAGGCGTACATCTATCTTCTTGTTTCTTCTCATGCGTAAGCTCCGTCGTCGAGGAGAATTCATTCAACGATTTATTATGTCGAAATCCTTTCGATAGAAGGCGCTATCCACTAGCGATAAGGCGGCGTTGGCCTAGTGCATTACACGCGAAAATTGCACCACTTTGGCCCACACCATCAGCGTCTACACTCATCTTCCATTAAGAACTATTACGCAAAAGCGATGTATGGAAGGTTGATGAAGTGGTCGAGCTTGGAGAGTTTGACATCCATTTTCTTTCCACGTCGATATAAAGTCACAAGTGCTCGACTTCATTGTAGAATGTACCATCCCATCACCACGACAGATCATTCATCACTCCATGACAAATCAATGGACATTATATGTTGATGGAGCTTGTACAGGTGCGGGAGGCGAGAATTTCTTATCTCCCAAGTAAAATAACTTTGGCCTTGACTAAAGTTCCGACCACCAATAATGTCGGATGAGGCCCCATTAGCGGGTAAGGCTTCATTGGTGAGGTCCGAACTTAGCATCTACCGGACTCACACTTGTGGCCTCTAGTTGAAGGAGACTTGATGCAGTCATCCGCGACTTGCTCGATGCAGTCTTTTGGCAAAGTCACTTCTTGCTAGAATCGAGATCCATCGGATAACTCATATTCTAAGGAGGCGAGAACAGCGGATGCCCTCTCCAAGTTAGCAACAACAGCGACGGAGATCTTTTCAAGAGAAAATACATAGAGGACATCCACTTTCCCGGTATTGAGGCCCTTGGGTGATACAATCTCTGGAGGACCCAAAAGAATCTTCATGGATTGACCCAATCATGTCCTTTCTTCAAAGCGGCCTTGCCTTGAACCGATGCTATCCAGGTCTCAGGCGTAGAGCATTGAACTTCACCATAATCGGTGACGAACTCTACGGTCCTTTTAAAGTGTCTACCACCTTGAGGCTAACTATGCAATGCGAGAGGTTCATTCGAGAATTTGTGGTGAACATTTGGGAGGAAAAGCCCTCGCCCTCAAAATCATGAGGCAAGGTTTTCTTGGCCTACAATGAAGAAGGCGCATTGAGTTTGTAAAGAAGTGTAACAAGTGGTTACATTCCAATCTCACTCATACACCATCTGTAGAACTCACCACAATCAGGCGGTGGCCCTTTGCTCAATGGGGATCGATATAATGGGACCCTTTCCCATTGCCAGGCAACGAAAATTCATAATCTTGGCCGTTGATTACTTCGAAGTGGGTGGAAATGAACGGCCAAAATCACCAAACAAATGCCAAGCAATTTGCGGAAAAAATTTGTCGTTTGCATTCCGAAAAATCATCACCGATAATGGGCAGTTCCACGGAAAGACATTCACATCTTTCGCGGGCATATTCGGTTAATCCACATAGTTGTATCCCATCCACAGGCAAATGGGCAGACCGAAGTCACCAATAGGACAATACTAAAAGGGCTAAAGACACGGCCCGAACCGCAGGGGGCAATGGGCAAGAACTATCCAATGTTCTTTGGGCTTACCGCCACATCGGGACCCTCTTGAGAAAGCATACAATGTGTTTGGGCGAGGATTATTCCGGTCGACATCGGGGTCCAGCCCTGAACCCATAACTTTGATGCCGGCGGCAACGGCGATAAGCGATTCCATCGGATCTCCGAGAGACCTGCGACATGTCGACACTCAATGGCTTCTATCAAAAAGGTTGCTCGAGGTTTCAACCGAAGGGTAAAGCCGACCAATATCTGGGGACCTCGTCCTCAGTCTCGACTCGGAAAAGGCCCACAGAACAAACTCTCACCGGTTTGGGAAGGCGGTATGTGGTGGTGTCTAAAATCAAGCACAACGTTCAAGCTTAAGGATAGTATGGGGAAGACTCTCCCGCACGGAATGCTACAAACCTCGAAGTACAGTGAATGCGGAAAAATTATCATCGTGTATGTTTGTATTGCAATTGTTGTTATATTAAATATTTATCGATACTCTTTTGTCATTACTTATTGTCCAACCTTGGCATCAAGGTGTTTGGATTTATGTTTCTATCTATGTTAAAGTTCTCATACTTATTATGACTTTTTCTTGCTTATGCTTGCATTTTAAAACACCGACTCGAGATCGCACTATTGTTGTATCTCATTCGGTAAGATCGATCCCAGAATTGATCGATCTTCCTATCTGAGTTAACATCCGAGTAGCCTCGATAAACAACCTTGGATAAGTTGGCAATCCTATAGGCGCGCCTACAACTTTCTCCATAACAAGTTAACATCATCGAGTAAACGCTCCGATACACAACCTAGGATAGATCGAGAGGTTCTAAGAGAACCTCTATAAATATATTCCGTGCAAGTTTGTCATCAAGTAACACTCTGGTAATGATCTTAGAATAGATCGAATTATCCTAAAGGGATTCGATGATCTCTTCTTAATCTTTATCATCAGTACACTTTGACACACAACTCGGAAATATTCACAAACAATTTTTTGTGGATTGTTAATATTTCTCTCATGAGAACAAAGTACAATCAACCGAAATAATACAACAACGAGCAGCGCAACAAGGAACTACAACTACATAGTCTTGATGGTCTCATCAGTAGATGATGAAGAACTATCTAAGTCATCCTCGTCGTCGCTAGAAGGGTCGGGAAGCTAGGAGAAAGGACCTCAACACCGACTCCAGCTTGCGAGGCGGCGTGTCCCCTTCAAGAAACCTCGGATGAAGCCTTCATCAACACGCCGCTCAAAGCCTTCACCTCTATATCATACACGTGGTCTCGGCCTCAGCGTGATCCAGATATTCTTGAAGGCTGTCGGTTCTTGAAGTCCTCCACGACGTGATCCGGCTCCGCTTCTACAGAGATAAGGCGACCTCTTTCTCACGAAAAGCGGCGTATAACTCGGTTCTTTGCCTCAAGACACGAAACCTTCTCGGAAAAGATCTTGGATCCTTTGCGCAACCAATCTCTGTTCTAGCCTCCACTAATTCATCCAGTCCTCAACTTCCGGCGAAAGAAAGAGAAGTCTTGAGGCCAACTTCGGTCTGCACTCATCAAGTTGATTCTCCAACACGGACATCTCTTTTACTTTCTCCACATATCTTCTTATATTCACCATGGAGAAACTTGACCTTCCGAACTCGAATTCCGGTCATTCGATGTTCATTTTGAAGTCAAGTTCTTGCTTCTTCGATAAATAAGAAAAATTACGTTAAGCACAAGAAATGGGAAATAAAAGATGATGATAAGAAGGATTGTTACCGGTTCTTGACATGTGTTGGCGACTACGCGAGAATGATTCAACCGTCCTCGGGAATGAAGATCCTTGGGGCGACTACCGAAGGGCAGACTCTTTTGGTGTCGATATCACCATCACCTCTTAGCTCCTTTTCCTCTTCTCTATTGGAGGCGGGTCCTTCTGGCGGGAAGAAGCAGGGCAGCTTGGGAGATCGGTGGAAACCTCTTTGTTGGGCTTTCTCAGCTACATAAGGCCCGGGATGAATAGAAAGTCTCGAACAAAGATTCCTCCCGCACAAATTGTTGATTTATCGAATCTCAAATCGAAGATCTTCAATATTCTGGAATTTCAGCATCCGCAAGATATCTTCATCACCAACGGAGAATGGGTAAATCTCACTTTCCCCATTTCTCGAGAAGACCCAGTCATTCTTCACAAAAAGCTTGCCCAACTCTTGGGAGGATCTTCGTCCGGTCAAGTAGCGACTCCTGCGGTGATCGACCATGTGCATCATAGTAAACTTGCATATCCGTGCGAGTGTCGATAGTCAAGGTGCGCATCCTGCGAAAAGACTATAAGTCCCATCACGATCGTCATTGCCACGTGGCGGGAAATGCAAATCATGACATATGTCGATCATCTGGGGATGGGGAAACCGCAATCCAGCGAAACTCATCAAGTGGTGAAATACTCTATCGGACTTCTTGGACACTTGAGAACCAAATCATTGAAAATAATATTTTTTGATCAATGTGTCTCCGTGATCGATGACTCCCCAGAATCTTGATCCTCCCCTTTTAGAAGGTTCCCTGTGTGCCTCAGTTACAAGGGTGGACGTGTCTCTTTCAAAGATTATCTCACAAACATTCGTGCAGCAGATGAAAATTATTCAAGAGTGCCCAAACTCCCACCAGGGGGAGGGCTATGCACTCTGGCTTGTTGGAGATGAGGAGGTAGAGGTTGATCCAAGAAGAGTGCCCAAACTCCCAGAGGTATGCACTCTGGCAGGTGGAGATGAGGGGAGGGGTGATCAGGTTGGTACAAACTCCCACGATTTTGAAAGCTAATTTTCTGAGAAAAGTAGGAGCGAGCTTTGATCACATCAGTCGGACGGTCAGAGGTTGATACCTCTTTGAAACACCGACACTGAGTGGATGATCACCTCTAAGATCAGAGGCGAGTGGAAACTGACATACAGCGGGGATGCTCAAATAATCAGACTCAAGAAGCAAAGGAGAGGAGGCAGTCATTTCCCTCTTACCTGAGTTTTATAGACCCTCATAGGGGAAAGGGTAAAACCCAAAATCCTTCAAACCAGCAGAAGCCTCTTGATCAGTAGTAGCGCAGATGGTCTTGGCCGTACCAGCCCAGCCTACCCGCCCTGGCCCGCAGATCCGGGCCCGGCAGCGTCGTCTCCATGGCGTAGCCAGCATGTGAGCGGCAGCGATGAACCAGCCAGCCCGTATGCTGCGTCAGCGTGCCCATGGTGTGGCGGCGATGGCCCATCGTCCGCGTCAGCAGCGTCGTGGCCAGCGGTGGCCAGCACGCCAGCGCCTGGCATGGCGCGTGGCATGGCGTCAGCCAGACCCTGAGCCGCCAGCGGTGAGCCCCTTCATATGGCCATGACTACCGCGCCACAGACCCACAACCCATGCCGCGGCCGATTCGGAGGTAGACCTCCGCGCGTAGCCGTGGGCGCTTCTTGCGCATGCCAGCCAGCGCTGCGTGCCGGGCCTCAGCATGGATCCGAATTCGAAAACTTCCGTAAGTGTCAGGTCCATAAACTCAAATATCGCGCACCTACATCGCATTTGCGACCTCGACTTCCCGGTTATAATATTGTCTGTTATGAAGATCATTCTCTCAAAATCTTGATTGATGGACTCTCCAATTTTATTTGCTATTTTCAAATATTTGACATATATTTTTGGATGGCGAGATAATGTCAAAATAGGAGAACCGATACATCCTCGAAAAATTAATCGAAACGAATCTCAAGGCATTTTGAAATGCTTGATCAATCACCGATTTGACAACTTACGGTCAAGCGGGTCTCGATGAGGCGAACATAGCAACATCAAGCATAGTCCGAGCTCGATGTTCGAGATCAAGCTCGAACATGAAAATGGATCACGATCAGCGAATGGTCACCAAAGCGACATATTTATAGTCGGTCGGCTCGTCAAAGGCGAATCCAAGCGAATCCAAGATCACCCAATTGACATCATTAAGGCACCCAATCATCAAAATACACCGTGATCGAGGGGATGCTTGCCGTCAGATGGGGTGGTTGGAGTTTTCCACGATTCTGAGGCACTCCCAAATCTATAAATAGAAACTTCATTCTCACCTTGGGACGAATCGATTTGAAGACCAGAGAGCTCTGAGAACCACCGGTCGACCTTAACGCCGACGATCTATCACCACCCTGACCACCGGTAGTGCACGAAGATCGGGAGCTCGCTGGAGATAAACCCCGGAAGGGTAGAAAAGAC
>CM038215.1:182445701-182554769 GCA_021442155.1 Cymbidium sinense
TTAATTAATTCCTTAATCATTTGAATCTTCAAATATTCATAATTAAATCTAGAAAAATTAAAAAATTGCAAAATAAAATGCATTGTGAACATAATTAAGTAAGAAATTCACTAAAATTATTTTAATCGATTTTGAACTATGCCATTCCCTTAATTGGGGTTTTAGTGAAAACTTAATAACTCTAATTACTCTAATTAATTATTAATTCATTTCAAATTTCAGATTCATTTAGTGGGATGACCTCACCTCCCCTAATTTTCTTGGGATTTTTTGATAAGTTAATTAGGAAATCAATTAATTAATCTTTAATCACTCTCTTAATTTTCATGGGATTTGATGTAGCTTCACTTAAGTGAACAAGAGGTTTATGGAATAATTTTAGGATATTTTCCTTAAGCTATTCCTTAAACCCCTTTATTCCTTCATCTAAACTTAATTAATGGCTAATCCACTAATCACCTACTTAATTAACTTGATAAAATTTTAAAAACATTTGAAAACTTAACCAATTCATCTTGGGTAGTTTCTTAGGTGTTCAATAACCTAAGTAACTTAAGGAAATGAAAATCCAACCTACATGTGTGGGAAGGATTATGAAAGTACTTAAATTAAATCTTTTAGCTTAATTAATCATTAATTATGAGCCAATTGCATTGGGCCCTTTCTTTCCTAGGTGCATTGATTTAAATTCCTTGTGTGATTTTATGTCATACATTGGCTCATAATTATTTGATTAAATATGTTAAAGTGGTGTAAAGGGGTATTTAATTCACTTTATTCACACCTTAATCTAAACAAAATATAAAAATCATCTAATGGTTCTAAAATAAACTAAAGCATCATACACATGTGGGAGATGGTTAGGACTAGAAACCTTTTCACATTTTTAAATTCAAATCAAACTCAAAACAAACAAAATCTCTTTGAAATAATTTTGATTTCTCTTTAAATAATCTTATTCTATGGATTGTCTTTAGGAATTAATTAGGGTGAATGAAAATATCACTTTATTTCTTTCCTATGTATATGAAAATCATACATTCATGCCTTTTAAAAATCAAATTAAAAATGAAATGTTTCCTTTATGTCAATTGCATGTTTAGCTAAAGTCAGAATATGAATGGCTATTATCACTATTAAATCCAAAATTAATTTCAAAACTTACAAACCAAATATCCTAAGGTATGGTATGCTACTTATGATTATTTATTAGTTTGCATATCAATAGTATAAAATGTGTTATGTGATTCTCCCTCTCTTTCTTAACATAGAATTGTATAAGATTTGCAAAGTGTATAGTCCATTTGAAAAGGACATAACACTTGCTCAAATCTATTCAATACACTATTATGTCATGACTTAAGAAGAATTCCACATCACACATATAAACAAAATAATCAAACCAAAATCAAATGAACATAAACTTTTTGCATGATTCTCTTTCCATGCATTTCTTTTTGTACATGCACATGTATTTAAGAAAAGTGGTATATTAGTCTAGACAATCTCATGGTTGTGAGTCTTTAAGTAGCCCTAGGTAGGTCTTGTACCTTACACCCCTGATGCTAACAATGGCGCCATACTCACTTATGTGTTTTATACTTGTAAATGTGCATATGAAAAATGGATAAAAGAATCACCCTTTTCTATTTAACAAAATCATGCATCATGAAGCATCTAAATTTTCATAAGTAACATCCCTTAGCATTCATCATGAAGGTATGCTAAACACTTCCAATTACATGTATATATATGCTTAGGGTTCATCCATATGCATGTTACACATGTTGGGAAAGAAATGAAGTATTGTGTGTTTTGTGATAGTATTTCACTTTACTTAATATTAAAATGCAATTTTTTAATAGGTTTGTTTAGGGAAATCTAAACTTAGGATTAATTAAAAACATAATAAAACCTTCACTAAACAAAAAATCAAATATGATTCTACTTTAGAAATTACTTAAGGGAGGAAAGAAAAGTTCTCTTCTCTTTTCCTCTCTTTACAACTAGTAATTAATTGTAGGTTCATTCAAACCTAATCAAATCACAACATAAAATCAACAAAATCAACTAAATCACTTAAATGAAACCATGTCTAAGTTGAACATTTTCACACTTAGAAAACTTTAACCAGAGACTAGCTAAGCATACCACACAAACCTTAAAAACACACACACATTAGGCTAAGTCACCACTTCTAGCTTTAGGTTAGGGCGGTGCATGGTTTAATATTTGCTTTTGTTTTGTGATGTGTTATTTTAGTCTGGATGTTAGGGTGTATGTGTGTAGACTGAATAGTAGGGCAATCTTAGTCTAACCATTATCTTCTGTATGGGATTGTGCTTAAGGGGCATTGTAATAGAAATATAACTGCTTTGGCTGTGCAGGTGCTTATACATCTAAGCATAATCCAAAATAGGCCAGGTGGACTTAGTTAGCCATGTGTGGGGTGCTAAGTCCAACTTATACATATACATGCTTGGGATTATTTGGTGTGCTTAGCTAATCTCTATTTTGCAGGTTTTTGTTAGATTTCTTTTTTCCCATTTTCATATAATTTTGTAATTAGGATTTTGGAATGATTTTTATGGGTATTAGGATGAACATTGGTTATAAGACTATGCCTTATGTACCATGTGAAGCTTTTGGATTAACCACATTCCAACTAACCAACAAAAGAAAGAAGAAAGAAGAAAGAAGAAATGAAGAAATGAAGAATGAAGACCACCATAACAATGAATTCCTTCTTGATTATATTTAATTCATTTGTAATCCAAGTTGTATAATGGTAGAGCTTGACTACCCAATTTGTTTTCGTGTTTGTAAAAAGCCACCACAAATAGCCTCTTATTCTTTTATGTTGGCCATATAAATTGATTGATGTTTGTTTAGCTTGTGTGCTAAAGCCCGACCACAAATAGCCCATCCATAAGCTAGTCCTACTTGGCATCTTTTCCTAGTTTTTTTCTTGCTTTGATGTATGGCCTAAATGCCGATTAGGATCTTAGGAAAATAAATTTTCTATCCAACTAATCAACTCAAACTAAAAATAAAATAACTCATAGCCTCACCTAAAGTCTAAGTTATAAACAAGATAAAGAATTAACAACCCCTTATGGATGTTGTATTTTCTTTCTCACATCATGCATAAAAAGCATATTATTTCACTCTTGATTGGAGGGCTCCCACCTTTGACAGAGAACTTGGCTTGACCTTTGAGAACCATGGTAAAACATACCTCTTTATCTTGCTAATTTTAGACCATAATATGATTTCTCATGCATTAGGCATATGAATCCTAAAGCCTGTGTCAAATTGATTGTCCAAAATGAAAACTAAATGTAACAAAATTTTCATTAAATTTAAGTCATTAAATCATGCTCTACATGAACTAGTCTCTTCGGGAGTGTGTTTAAAACTTAGTCTCTTTCTAAATAAACAATTAGCTATCTTGCAAAAGCATTTGACTTGCCTACATGATTTAAAATTGTAGGAGGAGTTAGTTAGTGGCCACCCAGGTTGTAAGTCCAATGTCGTGGTTTATCCTCTCATATGGAGGTAAACCAAATACCCATTTTGCCTTAAATTTAGGTCATGCTTTTGGCCTCTCTAAAGCTCCCTAGATTTAGGTTCGATTGCTACTTCCCTTTGTGGGCTACAAGTTTAAATCCTCACCTCTTAGGCATTTCCATGACCTTATATCATGGAATTGTAAGCCTAACTTTCTAATAAAAATTCAACTAAAACAAATCAATTCAATTTCAAAATGTAAAGCCCAACCATAATGGGATGCTTACTAGGCTTCCTAGTATCCTAAGCATCCCCTACTTATCTTCATTTGGATTTGATAAGAACTCCCTCCTCTGGATCGATCCCACTTGACTTTCTAAAAATAAATCAATTGATTGATAGTCCTACCTTTGAAATCTTTGGAGACAATGATAATTTACCTTAATTGAAGTATTCCTAAGGAATCCTATTCATTAGGATGTAATTAACTATGGGGGCTTGCCCCTGTAGGGAACTTTATGAACCCAGTTTAAAATAAATAATGCTTTACTTTTCCATGTAAAGTAAAGGAAGAATCTTTGGCACATTCTGAAGACTATAGTCCTTAAGAGTTCTTATTAAGATGATTAGGTCCATCGTAGGGTGATGACTTCTATCTTTCGAGATAGTACACCTTTCCTTAATGCTGTGCCCGATCACCCTAATAAGAACATCTGCAGATCTACATGGTGTCCCAACAAGGTGTTATGTTTTTGTTTTCATTTATCCTCTTTCCAAAAGGGGATAGATGAGGTAGAAATATGAATATTCTTTCACTACAGATTTTTTTGGGGACTCTACTACGATGGTTCCTATCTCCATCTTTGGTAAATGATCATTGTCTCCAAGCATCGATAGTGGGTTTGTACTTTTATATAAATCCAAGACTATATTTCTTTTCCATTGGCACTTAGCTTATTTCATTCTTAAGTTAAGCTAACATCTTTAGGTTTTAGGACCTCACCCCTGTTGGTCTTAAAACCCCGTGGATTCCCCAATGTGAAAATAAAATTTAATAAAAGAAAATAATTAAAGACTTCCTCCTTACCATTTCTATGAGTAAGGAAATATTCATTCAAAATAAATATGAAATAAATCCTTCATAAAAGTCTTGCTTTTAAAAGAACTTGTTCAAAATACACTTAATAAAATGTTTGCACTACATCTAATAATTTTCATAATTGTTACATGTAGGAACATTTCAAAAATAAAACCAACAATCATGTTTACAAAAAAAAACATAAAATTTGAAGATGGGCCTTTTCATTTAATACATCCAAATGTGTTGGATGGATGTTACATCTTCAAGCAAAATCACAACTTTGAAATTCCACTCAACACATTCCACATCTTTTAAGTTAGAATTTTCACCTTTTCAAAAAGCACATATGAAACCTCTCCATTCAATATACCCACATTTATTGATTGGTGGTTTCATTTCAATCAAAATCAAAATCAATTTTCAAAAAAGCACATATGAATCCTCTCCATTCAATATACCCACATTTATTGAATGGAGGTTTCATTCAAATCAAAATCAATTTTCAAAAGCACATATGAAACCTCTCCATTCAATATACCCCATTTATTAAATGGAGGTTTCATTTCTAATCGAAATCAAGAAAAAAACTTTCAAAAAAGCACATATGAACATCTCCATTCAATATATCCAAATTTATTGAATGAAGATTTCTTTTCTAAATAAAATGACACTATTTTGAATTGGGCGATATTAAAAAATTTCAAAACTAAAATCTTAATTTTTAAATAGAAAATTAATTTTTGATTTTATAATGACAAGATATAATTCTTAATGCAGCAAAAATAAAAATACAATAAAGTAAAAAGAGACAATAGGCACACAATTTTTATGTGGTTTAGTCAAACCCCATAACCTAGTCACTTAGCCACCCACGGCTAGGAATCCACTAAATACAAAATAGCTTATAAATAGTATTCTCCTATACAGGTGAGTACAACCCTACAACAATATGTACTATCCTACAAAGAGTACAACCCCAATATAAATTTTATAGCACAAAAGAAAAATACAAAATAATATATTTTGATAAAATAAATCTCTCACAAATATACCAAGCTATCCAATTCAAAAGTGATCTCACAACTTATAAATGATCACTTTATAACTTAAAAATTTGGCAAGATAAAATGCTCACTTAATATTGATAAGAAATAATAAAATAAATATCTTAAAGTGATCTTACTAAGTTGTTTATGTTATTACAATTTATAGACTAATATAAAATGATTTCAAAATAAATTCACAATATTCTTTTGCATAATAAAATAAATTTTAGCAAGGAATAATTTATTTTATTTTAAACAAAAGATTATTTCAATTAATGCTAATGATCATAAAATACTCAAATAAAATGAGTATATGATAGATCTAAGTAGGCTAGTAAGATTTTAATTAAAAGAGAGATCAAGCAAATATGAAAATAATTTCAGCATAATAATTTAAAATACTAAAATATACTTCTAAAATAGATCTAAGAATAAATGATCTTTCAAAATAAAACTAATGAAGAAATATTTCAAGAAACCAAAAAAATTTGTAGGAAATTAAAAATATCAACAAGTTGAAATAGATCCTATAAACTATCACAAGAGTTTTCACAAAAAAAAATGATTGAGAAACTTTGATGTGAAAATAATGTCCAAAGACTAATCCACCAAAAGTATAAATTGGAAAGAATAAATAGATGGTGAAAATAGCATGAACAACAAAAAGGATTAAGATCAAGAAAACAAACTCAAGTATTTTGAGAAAGCTTGCTTATTTGAAGATGTTGAAGCTTCCAAACCAAGGATTTGATCTTGCAATATTTGGAGAACACTTGGAAGGAAAATCTAAGAAATTTTCTCTTAGATTTGTTGAAGGGATTTTGAATTGGGCGAGGAATGCTTACATGAAGAGAATGAGAGCTATTTATAGGCAAGAAGGTCATTTTGAATTATTTCAAAAAAATATATTATTCTAACATCATGTTATCATCTAATAATTTAATATTCAATAAAAATATAATTTATATTAAATAAATATTAAATTTAAGCAGACAAAATTCAGCTATTCACATGGGCATGTCAAAATAATAAAATATAGCTCCTAATATATTCAAAGCATGTAGCATGCATTCATTATTAAAATCAGCTAATGTTTGAAAAGTCATAATAAATTTAATTTTAATCAAACATGGGTCATGTAACCTATCAAATGAAAGGAAAAAATCCTAGGAATTCGTTGGAGATGAAATCATATATAAATTCCTTGATTATAAAATGACGTTGGCTAAAATACAAAATTTCATATATTTTTGTTAATTTTGGCATGTGACATTTAAATATTATGATATAATTTATATATAATCATACATATGTTAGTTATCATATAACCATCAAATTAAATTAATATATTTAATTATATTAAGTAAATAAAATAATTACACTTAATAGTTATTATCATTTATTATTTTGACAATTTTAATGCTATATATGAAACATATAATTTGAATGTTGAGTAGATGAGGAATTTATATAAATTACCTCATTAAAATAATATGTTAAGTTGTGAGCAAATTGATTCATGCCAATGAACTCATATGAATTTTTAAGATAGTTATAAATGCATATAACCTAAAATATTGTATCTTGAACTTCACATTATCCATTTTGATCTATATTTCATTCTTCTACTCTTGCAATTTCCTCAATCATATTGTGAGATGTATTGGATATGTAATTAGCAATTGATATATCTAAAACACATAAAAACATTCATTAGAACATCCAAACATTCATTTGTTATCATCAAAATTGATCGGATTGAACATGAGGCTCATTAAGCCAATAATCACCCCGTTTTTGATGATGACAAACTAATGTTGGGTATTGATTTTGATGAAGGTGCAAATTGACCTTTCATCTTAGCTTTTGAAAAAAATTCTCTTCTAAAAAAAATTTATGCACAAGAGATGAATAATGTTGTTCCCCTAAATGTATGCAGAAAATATACTTAATACTAACCAACATTTTACTCTTCTCCCCCTTTTGACAACATCAAAAAGTGAGAACAAACTACATATAATTTTAAATATTAGCATCTAACATTCCAAGCATGCATCTTAAAGTACAAAAATGTTCTTCTAGTAAGGGTTTTGTAAAAATATCTGCAATTTGTAAATTGGTACTAATGAAATTAATATTAACATCACCTTTCAAAACATGATCCCTAATAAAATGATGTTTAATTTCTATATGCTTGGTTTAATGAGTGTTGGATAGGATTTTTGGTCAAATATAATATTGTCACCAGAATGTGATCTTGCTTAATACCAAAATCTTCTAATTGCTTTAACCAAAGAACCTAAGCAACATATCTAGCTATGTACTCAACCTCAAGTGGATAAAGCTATAGAATTTGGTTTCTAGATGACCAAGACACAAGCGATGATCCTAAAATGACATGTGCGATGTGCTTTTCTATCTACTTTACATGCAAGAATAAGCAACCAAATCACATGATAAGAATTTTAGGATACCATAAAACTAACCTAGTAGTGCTATCAAATATCAAAAGATACCGCTTTATTAAATGAGATTCGGTTGGCATGAAAATGAACACACAAATAAATAGCAAACATGATATCAGGCCTACTAGTAACAAGGTATAAAAGTGAACCTCATACTCTATAAAATTTTTAATCAAAAGATTTTCCTAATTCATCTAAATCCAATTTTGTAGATGGGCTCATAGGAGTTTTATTAGATTTAAATCTTTTCATGTCAAACCTCTCAAGAAATTCATTTGTGTACTTGGTTTGATAGATGAATGTGCCATTTTCTTGTTGCTTCACTTGAAGACCTAAGAAAAAATTAAGTTCTCCCATCATACTCATTTCAAACTCCTTAGAAATCAAAGATGAGAACTCATGGCACAAAGATTCATTTGTACTTCCAAATAATATATCATCTACATACACTTGTACCACAATCAAATCATCATCTATGCTCTTAAGGAATAAGGTGGTATCTACTCTACCCTTTCTAAATCCATGATCTATCAAAAAGTTACTTAACTTATCATACCAAGCACGAGGAGCCTATTTTAAACCATATACAACTTTCTTTAATTTATACACATGATTTGGACAATCAAGGCTCTCAAATCTAGGTGGTTGCTCTACAAATACATCTTGGTCGATAAATCCATTAAAAAATACACTTTTGACATCCATTTGAAAATGTTTAAAATCCCTAAAATAAGCATAAGCAAGGAGTAATCTGATAGCTTCTAGTCTTGCTATGGGTGCAAAAGATTCTCCAAAATCTATACCTTCAACTTGTGTGTACCCTTGTACAACTAACCTAGCTTTATTTCTAACAATACAAGCTGAATCATCTAGCTTATTCCTAAAAACCCATTTTGTTCCAATGACATTTTGATCTTGGAGTATTGTGACTAATTTCAAACATCATTTCTTACAAATTGATTCAACTCCTCTTCCATAGCAATAATCCAAAATTATCATTTAATACTTCTTCTAAATTTTTTGGTTCAACCTCAGATAAAAATGCTGAATGATCCTTCTCTATGTGTCTTCATAACTCTTTTGAAGGATCTCCTATAATTAGTTCCTTTGGATGGTTTTTATTATATTTTCATTCTTTAGGCAATGAATCATCCATATTATCTTCTAAATATATTTTCTAAAATTATCAATCTCTTCATCAATCACTTTATTTTTAATAGGATCAATTAAATTTTCATCAAAAATATCATGTATTGATTCTTCTACAATCATTTTTCCCTTATTGAAAACTCTATAAGCTCTACTAGAAAGAGAGTATCCTAAGAAAATACCATCATTTGATTTGCAATCAAACTTACCTAAATGATCTTTTCCATTATTCAAAATAAAGCATTTACATCCAAATACATGAAAGTATTCAATCTTAGGCTTCTTTCCAAAAAAAAAAAACAATTCATATGGTGTCTTCTTCAAAATCTGTCTAAAACAGATCCTATTCAACACATAACATGCAGTATATACTGCTTCTGCCCCAAAATATTTTGGCAATTTATACTCATCAAGCATAGATCTACTTAATTCAATTAATATTCTATTTTTTCTCTCTACTACTCCATTTTGTTGGGGAGTTCTAGGTGTAGAAAAGTTATGTCTAATCCCATGTTCATCACAATAATCCTCAAATAATTTATTTTAAAATTTACCACCATGATTAGTTTCAACCCTATTAATCAAAAGGCCTTGTTCTCTTTGAATATATTTAGAAAACTTTCTAAACTCACTAAAACATAATCCTTGTAAGTTTACAAATAAAACCCAAGCATATATAGAGAAATCATCAACAATCACAAAACCATATGTTTTCCACCTAAGCTAATTAATAGGACCAAATAAATCCATGTGCAATAATTCTAGAGGTATAAAAGTAGAAACAATATTTTCACTTTTAAATGAGCTTCTAGAATGCTTACCATGAATACATGCACAAACATGGTTTGAATGAAAATTTAATTTAGGCAATCCAACTACTAAATCAAGTTTGGCAATTTTATTAAGTGTGTGCATGTTAATATGACATAGTTTCCTATGCCATAACCATATATCATCATGAGTGCTTTTAAAACAAAGTAAATTTAAATTCACATCATGAAAGCTATCTAAATCAATGACATAAATATTTTTATATGTTTTTCCTACTAACAAAACACTTTCATTATTTTTTATAATGCAATATGATGCATGGAATACTACATTCAAACCTTTATCACATAATTGACTAATAGAAATTAAATTATGTTTTAATCCTTCTACTGGAAAAGCTTTATCTAAAGTGATAGAATTCTTATAAATAGAACCAATGCTAATGATCTTTCCCTTTGCATTATCTCCATATGTAACAAATCTTCCATCACTTGTTTCTAAAGTTATGAATTTATCTTTATCTCCCGTCATATGTCTTGAACATCCACTATCCAAGTACCACATGCTTCTTTGATTTTGCTTTGAAGGCATTCCTACCGAAGAAACTCACATGCTAACTTTTGGAACCCAAACATGTTTGGGTCCACATTTTAAATTTGAAGTAAGATATCTAGCATGTGTGGTTTGTGTAGTGCTTGTACCTTTTGGTACCCATACATAAGATGATTTCTTAGTGTTTTGTAATTTATGTACCTCTTCATCGATGAGCAAGTGATTCATTTGAATCGGATTATTATAAAATATCTTCTTCTTCTTATGGTATTTTTTATCCTTCATATTTTTTCTTCTTTCCATACCAATCTCTTTCTTCTTTGATTCAGCAAGTTCTAGGCAATCACCTCTTATGTGTCCAGGCTTTTTACAATGGTAACAAATGATCCCTTCACCTGTAGGAAATTTCTTAGTTTGAAATTTATAATTTTTAGATTTTGTATACCTTTGATTCTTCTTCCTTAGCAAGTTCCCAAGCCTTTTGGAAAGCATGACCACCTCATCACTATCACCATCCGAGCTTGAGGTGTTATGCTCATCACTATCATCAACTTATAATGCAATGGCTTTTCCTTTCTCCTTCTCCCTTTTTGTTGAGTTATCCATCTTATCCCTTTGAACAATAATCTATTCATGTACTATCAAAGAACCCAAAAGTTGATCAAGTGGATAAGTAGATAAATCCTTAGCTTCACTAATAGCTATTACTTTAGCTTCCCATTCTTTTGGAAGACATCTAAAAATCTTATAGATTAAGTCTTGATTCCTATCACTCAGAGAATGCAATGTTTCAATTATTTTCATAAATCTAGTATACATATCAGAAATAGATTCAGAAGGAGACATATGAAATAACTCATATTCATGAACAAGTCTATTTATGTGAGCATCTCTAACTTCACTAGTTCCTTCATAAGTTATAATGAGTTTATCCCATATCTCTTTTGTTGTACTTAACATAGAAATTTTCATGTAATCATCAGGTAATAAAGCATAATGTAAAGTATTACAAGCCCTAGCATTTAATTCATCAAGTTCTCTTTTAGCCATAAACCATTCCTCAAAAGGTTTTTCTACTTTAATGCCATTAACTTCTATTGTGGGTGTATGATATTGATGTGTCAACATATACCATCATGCATCTTGACCTCTTAAAAATGTACTAATTCTATTTTTCCAATAATCAAATGGTACACTATCTAAAAGTGGAGGTCTATGAGTGGATTGTCCCTCTGGTAGTGAACCCTTTGGGAAACCTTGTGCCATAGTGAAAAGATCTTCTCTTGGATGTTAAGCAAATAAAAGAGCCTAGGCTCTGATACTAATTGTGAGTCACTATAGCACCCAACAGGTGGGGTGAATTGGGCGATATTAAAAATTTTAATACTTACAAGATATAATTCTTAATGCAGAAAAAATAAAAATACTGTAAAGTAAAGAAAGACAATAGGCACAATTTTTATGTGGTTCGACCAAACCCCAAAACCGGCCTACGTCCACGCCTAGCCACCCCTGGCTAGGAATCCACTAAATGCAAAATAGCTTACAAATAGTACTCTCCTACAATGAGGTGACTACAACCCGTACAATAATATGTACTCTCCTATAAAGGGAGAGTACAACCAATATAAATTTTACAAAGACAAAAGAAAAATACAAAATAATCAATTTTGATAAAATAAATCTCTCACAAATATACCAAGCTATCCAATTCAAAAGTGATCTCACAACTTATAAATGATCACTTTACAACTTAAAATTTTGGCAAGATAAAATGCTCACTTAATATTGATAAGAAATAATAAAATAAAGATCTTAAAGTGATCTTACTAAGATGTTTATGTTATTACAATTTATAGACTAATATAAAAATGATTTCAAAATAAATTCACAATATTCTTTTGCATAATAAAATAAATTTCAGCAAGGAATAATTTATTTTATTTTAACCAAAATGATTCTTTCAATTAATGCTAATGATCATAAAATACTCAAATAAAATGTGTATATGATAGATCTAAGTAGTAAGCTTAATTAAAAGAGATCAAGCAAATATGAAAATAATTTTAGCATAATAATTTAATTTTAGCAAATATGAAAATAGATCTAAGAATAAATGATCTTTCAAAATAAAACTAATGAAGAAATATTTCAAGAAACCAAAAGAAATTTATAGGAAGTTAAAAATTTCAACAAGTTGAAATAGATCCTACAAACTATCACAAAAAAAATGATTGAGAAACTTTGATGTGAAAAATAATGTCCAAAGACTAATCCACCAAAAAGTATAAATTGGAAAGAATAAATAGATGGTGAAAATAGCATGAATAACAAAAAAGGATTAAGATCAAGAAAACAAACTCAAGTATTTTGAGAAAGCTTAGTTGAAGAAGATGTTGAACCTTCCAAACCAAGGATTTGATCTTGCAATATTTGGAGAACACTTGGAAGGAAAATCTAAGAAATTTTTTCTTAGATTTGCTGGAGGGATTTTGAATTTGAATGAGGAATGCTTTCATGAAAAGAATGTGGGCTATTTATAGGCAAGAAGGTCATTTTGAATTTTTTTCAAAATAATATATTACTCTAACATCATGTTATCATCTATAATTCAATATTCAACAAAATATAATTTATATTAAATAAATATTAAATTTAAGCAGCCAAAATTTGGCTATTCACATGGGCAAGTCAAAATAATCAAATATGGCTCTTAATATATTCAAAGCATGTAGCATGCATTCATTATTAAAATCAGCTAATGTTTCAAAAGTCATAATAAATTCAATTTTAATCAAATGTGGGTCATGTAAACTATCAAATTAAAGGAAAAAAAATCCAAGGAATCCGTTGGACATGAAATCAAATATAAATTCCTTGATTATAAAATGAAGTTGGCTAAAATACAAAATTTCATATATTTTTTGTTAATTTTGACATGTGACATTTAAATATTATGATATAATTTATATATAATCATACATATGTTAGTTATCATATAACCATCAAATTAAATTAAAATATTTAATTATATTAAGTAAATAAAATAATTACACTTAATAATTATTATCATTTATTATTTTGACAATTTTAATGCTATGTATGAAACATATAATTGAATGTTAATTAGATAGAGATTTATGTAAATTAACCTCATTAAATTAATATGTTAAGTTGTGAGTATATTGATTCATGCCAATGAACTCATATGAATTTCTAAGATAGTTATAAATGCATATAACCTAAAATATTGTATCTTGAGCTTCACATTATCCATTTTGATCTATATTTCATTCTTCTACTCTTGTAATTTCCACAATCATATTGTGAGATGTATTGGATATGTAATAATTGATATATCTGAAACACATAAAAACATTCATTAGAACATCCAAACATTCATTTGTTATCATCAAAATTGATCGGATTGAACATGAGGCTCATTAAGCCAACAAAATGGAAATCTCTCTTTTCAAAATCAACAAAACACAAAATTTTTAAAACACATTTGGAACTTCATTTTAGCATACTTCATTTGCTAAAAGTGAAGTCTCCATTTTGAGAACAAAATTCAAAACACATTCGAACTTCACTTTAGCATACCACATTTGCTAAAGTGAAGTCTCAATTTTCAAAACAAAATTTGAAACACATTTTTGGAAATTTATTTTAGCATACCACATTTGAGAAAGTGACGTCTCCATTTTTAAAATAAAATTTGAAACACATTTTTGGAATTTCATTTAGCATACTCAAATTTGCTAAGTGAAATCTCCATTTCTCAAAATTCAAAAACACATTGGAACTTAATTTTAGCATACCACATTTGCTAAAAGTGAAGTCTCCATTTTCAAAACAAAATTTGAAACACATTTTTGGAATTTCATTTAGCATACTCAAATTTACTAAGTGAAATCTCCATTCCATAAAATTCAAAACATATTGGAACTTCACTTTAGCATACCAGATTTGCTAAAGTGAAGTCTCCATTTTAAAACAAAATCCAAAACAAAATAAACACATTATAATTTCCTTAGCATACCTAAATTTGCTAAGAATCCTATTTTCAAAAATCTTCAACAAAAATAAAACACATTAGGATTTCCTTAGCATACCTAAATTTGCTAAGAATCCTATTTTTCAAAATCAAAAATAAAAGAAACACACTAGGATTTTCTTAGCAAACCCAAATTTGCTAAGAATCCTTTTTTCAAAAAATTTCAAAAAAAAAACAAAACACATTTGGATTCTTCATTTAGCAAAATTTGCTAAATGAGGATTCCATTTTCAAAACCACAAATGATTCACAAAATAAAGCAAACAAACAAAATAAGAAATTATTTTCAAACAAACACCTAGCATACCCAAATTTGTTAAGTGAGTAAATTCCAAATTTCTTAAATCAAAAACAAAATCAATTGACCCTATACTTTAACATACTCAAATTTGTTAAATAAAGGGTCCTCAAAATCCTCAAAATCAACAATCAAAATTCAAACATGAACCTAATGGAAGTATCTCTTCAAAAAATACTTGAACCCATTTTTAACATACCCAAATTTGTTGAAAGTGGAATCTACATTCAAAATTCCTCTTTCCAATCAATTCAAAATCTCCTATAAATCATTTGAGCCCCACTTACCACTTTCAAGTTGTTGAGTGTGGGTTCAAATTCTAAATCTAAATTCAAAAATCAACAAAATAGAGAACTAATTCAAGTTTGTTTTCAACATTGCAGACTTTCAATCAGCATCAGTTTCAGTTTCAGTTTTACTTGATTATAATGGCAGCGTAGAAGTATGTGTTTACATTTTCTCATGGGATGGATTCGGCCTAGGATCAGGCCAACCTTCCATGATCTGACTATGCCCACCTCATCTACTTTGGTAGGGGCTTCGAGGGGGCCATGATTACATGTGAGGGACCCCCTCACATTGAGCATGGTGGCCGGCGGCCGTCATCCAGGTCAACATGCCATCTGACTCGAAGATTCCCTCACTGAAGAGGAAGGCTATGGATGTTCCCACAGTAGCAGTATCAACGCTAGTGTAACTGTTCCCGATTGTTCCCCATGCTTCCCTAGTTAGGGCTAGTACCCACTCGCTAGCTCCCTCAAAGGGGAAGGCTCCCTTGATTCTACGGATTGTCTTCCCTACTTTTGAGGTTGGGTCTAGTTCCAATTATGCTCGACCTACTAGGACCCAACAAAGAAACAAGAATTGCATGATCAAGCAATATCACACTCATAATTCTAGGGAGTTGAAGGCAGCCACTCAATCTATTATAGAGGAGCTACCTAGGTTGGTTTCCCTGCTGCTTACAGAAAACTAGGTCCACCCTCCCTCTTGGTCTGATTGAGAGAATGCTAGTAGGATTTTGCTTCACCTCTGCTAGTGATTCAATTTCAGGCACCTGTTAGTGAGAGGAGGTGGTTGTACGGTGGCTACCGATCAATTTTATGCCAAGTAGGAGGAAACTATGAATGATTTTAGTTTAGGGCTCAATTTGATTTGAGATCAGTTATTCCCCATAGTGTGGGCAAGAAACATAAGCAGGAGAGTGCTAGAGAGGCCCGTACATTAGTTCATGTCACTAGTTGGGAGAACTAGAGGTATAGTTGATAGTCAACAGCCTTCACACTTGTGGACTTTCCAGATCAGCGTGCTACCCATGCCGACCATACTAATAGTATCTTATTGATGAGGACTACACATCATAAGAGAGGAGCTCCTATCCTAAGAGAGTCGGTGGTGCCTCCATCACACTGCTCTTCTACGCACCTACCGTCTCCTGTACATGTTCTAGCATCTATTGTTCCAGCTAAGTCCATGAAGGCTGCATCAGGGGAGAAGAGAACCCCATTGGTGATCCGGTATGGGAGATCATCCCATCTACATCATGTGGTGAGGCCGAGCTCTCTTGACCTTCACGCCTAGTCATGGTGTAGAAGGAATGATGACCTCAAAGTATAATAGTCATCCCTTCACCACCACCACCACAGCAGGCTATGGAGATGGTCACAACAGTTGAGGGAAGAGGAGATAGTTCAGTCACCCTTATGGCCATAGATTCCTCAGGAGTGCCACTCACGAGATCTAGCAATAGTCGGTGTCTTTCCTCTAGTGAGCACAGTCCTCACAAGATCAACTTGCCAGCAGCATTAGAGGTTAGGTGCTTATCTATTCATGATAGTGATCCCATTACCGGTTAGACCCGATCTTTCATGCCTGTGTAGTTGGACCAATCCCTAGATGACATAGTAGCTCAGTATCTAGTGGAGAAGAAAGAAATCTTAGAATATACCTGGTCTAATTTAGAAGATGAAAAGGTCAGCTTTGATCTAAATGAAGATGACTTGTTAGAGGATTCAATGGGGTACACATGGTAGATACCCAGGGTTCTCTCCTCCATGAGCAGCAGACTATGGAAGGTGTTGAGGTCGAGTAGGAAGACACAGCCTACTCGACCCAACACCTCCATCGATAATTAAAATAGAAAGATGAACAAATAGATAGGATGGGGAAGCAGCTCGAGGACTTGTTAGCAGTAGTCTTAGCACTTCAAAAATAAGCACCAGTTCATTCTACTATAGCTGAGACTAGTCAGCTAGAGTTGGTGCATGTCTTAGATTCAGCCAAGACTTTACCTCTAATAGAGTAGGGTAGCACTAGCCTGTATAGGAAGGTAGTGGATAGTACCTCCATACAGGAAAAATATATCAAAACCATGGTTGAGTAGTAGGAGAGAAGCATTGGCTCAAGCCCGAGGAGGATCATCAGTTCCAAAGGGTAGACCCTACCCAAAAGAATTTGATGCCATCCAATATCCTAAGGGTTTTGCCACCTTCTTTCAAAAGCTTTGATGGCGTGGGAACTCAGTAGCATATTGCATTTTGATCATTATTACAATGTCGGTGGTAGTGACACTTTACTCTTCCATTTCTTTGTGTAGCTTAGTAGGCATTGCCTTTGATTGGTGTGAACTTCTCCAATTCAGTGAAGATTTTCTTGAGTTGGAGCAACTCTTCATCCGGTTTGTTGGAGCTCGACAAGGGTTGACTATGGGTGATCTCATCATGGCTCAACAAAACCCGATGAGTCCCTCATTGATTACATTCTCGATGGCATAATTTGAGTATGAAATGCAAACCACAACTATTGAATAGCATGCCATCGAGATGTTGCTTAAGAATATCCATGGCCCGGTAACCTTCATGCTTAAAGGTTTCACCATCAAAATATTTGAAAAGCTAATTAACAAGGAAGCTATCTTACAAGGAGAAGCCAAATAGTCACCATTTCCATACCAATCAACAAAGTCGATACCACAAAAATATTTTGAGAAGAAGCACGGGGCAGTGATAGTAGTAGACAAGGGGAAATAGCTGGCCAGAGAGCAGTTTGAGAGACCTCATGCTCCACAACCACATCCATCTCCTCTACCACCACCAAAGAAGCCCTACTAGTTACCACATCAACCTCCATGGCCTGCACTGCCTCCTCCTTAGCCACATCATCAGTAGCAGAGGTATACATACCCGTCACTAGGTAGCTACGATCCACCTACTCTTTCGAATAAACTTAATAAGCCTTATTCATTTAGGAGGGAGGTAAGCAGGAAGATCTTTAAGAATCTCATAAAGAAGCCTGATTTTATGCTACCCGAACCTAGACCAGAGGAAGTGGTCAAAAGAAATGATCTCAACTTTTGCCCCTACCACCGCATGTTAGGTCATGTTTTGGAAGATTACTTTTCATTCAAGGACTGGCTTGAGCATAACTTCAAGATCGGTGCTATAGTTATCTCGAAGGAATAGCTTGTGGAATAACTATCTAGTTCCATTAGGGTAATCCCTAGGGAAACTTACGATCCTACCAAAACCAAAGAAGGTTATGATATCTCCTTATCCCGTACCTCTAAGAAAATTGTCTTCAAAATCAAGAAACTATCCTTGTAGGTGTCTAAGATAGCTCAAACCGCCAACATCAAGGAAGGTTTGCAAGTTGCAAGAGCCAACTCAGGGAAAGGGGAGCTTCGGCAATGCGGCCGGCTACCCAGGATAGCCAAGTAGTGCAACCACCATCGAGTCCACCTCCCATCCAGTTGCTACTACATCGCCGACTACTTCTTTCTACTTAGCTCTTCCTCTAGTAACATCTTGTATCGGTGGATGAGGGCATCAAATCCCCCACTCCTCTTACTTTACTTGATTTCTACTATGTACATCCTTCAAAATCCAAGAAATTGAAGAATAAATCTAGTTTGAATTATATCTGTGTTACTTCTGATGGGTTGTCTAAATCTACTCCTAATGAAAAATCTTCAAGTCAAGTTAATAAAATGATAATGTAATCCAAATATATAATTCTTCTTTTCGATGTTTGGTTGAGAAATGTAATTACCATTTAAAATTTTGGGTATTTTGCCTTTTAGATAGATTTATCAAACAAAAGGGTGTTTCGGGAATTTATTACCCCAAATGAGAAGCGGGAAGCATAAGCGAGGAGAAAAATTTTATTTGGATAACACTCCATAATTAATATCTTGAAAATTTGTAAATTAATTACTAATAATTCCTCAAAATAAATTTTTATTTGATTTTATTTTATTTTTTTAATATCTTAGAAAATTTATAAAATTAATTACTAATAATTAAATATTATAAATTTTATTTGATTTGAATTTATTTTTTATCAAGAAAAAAAATTTTAATATAATTTATTTATATTTTATTTGATAATATTTATTTTTTAAGATACTTTAATTAGGAATAATTCTATAATTAATTTACATATAATAAAGTATTTAGAATACAAATATTTACTTTACATTCATGAATTAGAAAAATAGTTCCATATTTGTTAACAAACCAAACAACAATAAAGTATTCAGATTTTTATTCACTTTTAAATGATTTTCATTTGATTAAATAGAGAATAAAAATAATAAAAATAAAATTTATCTTTCTATTTGATTCAAATATTTTACTCAAAATATTTTTTTTGAGATGAACTTGAATCATTCAATTTTGATACATAGGAATAGGAGAAAAAAAGAATGTTCCATTAATAAAGAGATGAGTCAATGAGTATTCACCTTACATTTCCATTAAGACAAGTCATTGGTTTTAGATCAAAAAAGATGATTAGATATCTTGGAGATCAGAGGTGGACTATAATGTCTCTCACAAAAATTTTTATCTATAAGAAAGATTCATTATCTTATCCAAAAGTGAGGAATCATTAATAATCTGAATCTAGAGATATTCTTAGTCAGAAATTGAGAGGAGGCATATTATTCAAATCAAATCACTTTGAGATAAAATATTAATAGCACAAGTCCCTCTACATTACAATACATGGGTAGTTAAACCAGTTCTCATCGATAAGCATGTGAACATTATGAGTCTAAAGACCCTTTCTATTTGAGATTGACATCTCACACTCAGAGTTGATGATGATATTTGAGGATTCAATGAACAAGGCGGTGTTTTAGGTTCCATTATGTACCTTTGAAGATAGATGGGAAGACTAAATAAGTTGATATGATTGAATACTTCATTCCTTGCTTTTGCTTGAGGTTTGGATACATTAAGAACAAAGATGATTCCATTCCCTCCATCAAGATGCATCAAGTTCGAAGGATGGGATTGAGTATATGTCAAAGAGATGAAAATCATTTTTTGCTTAGAGGTTGAGATATATGAGAATGCTACCAACTATATTTCTCAAAACACCCTTTCTCATGAACTTGGAAAAAATTCAAATACAAAGAAAAAAGAAAAGAAAAAAACAAAGAAAAGAAAAAGAAAAGAAAACAAAATGAAAATCTGAACAAGAAAGGGAAATTGAAGAAGAAGTAAAGCCCATATCACATTAGTTCATTCCATCATATGAAATATAGGTAGGATGACTTGACCTCTTAAGGTTGAGTAGAAATGAGCTTCTTTGGAAGACCCTCTGGTTGGCCATCACAAGATATGTTAGTTCATAGTACTCTATTATTAACATAGACTTGGAATCCTTTAGAGGATGAGTCTAATGTGATTAGATACCAACCAATCTGTGAGTTTCATTAGAGGTGACACATGAGCTAACATTGATGAAGAGCCTCGACAAGAAAAGATGTAGAATCAAATATATGTGAAACTATCATAGTTACCAGCTCTCCTCACTTTCATCTCAAAGGTTGAATATTTAGTAGTTAGCCTCATCTTCAGAATGTCAATGAAGATTCTTTTTTCATCATTATCTCATCAATGTTGGTTGAGGATATTTCAAACAAAAGAATTTGGAATTGCATTTTGATTGGTATTCACCTTATCTTAATCTTGCAAAGAAGGGTTTGACTCCTTATACATGGTTTAAGCATTAGTACTTCAAAGCTATGGAATAACATGAGGATGCACAATCAAGATCTTATGATTGTATTGGTCCATTGATGATGATGATTCTTGTTTAGTTGTCACCAATCATTTAGAGTCTAATAGGATCTTTTCACACCAAATCTTATGAGGATGTGTGCTTAGAAACTTCAAATGATCTAGATGATCTCAAACCAAACATCCATCAAGAATTTGAAGAGGAGATCCATTCCATGACAAGCTTAAAGAAATCTACCGGATGAAGAAAAATCCACACGACATATATCGGTTCATTTGAATGAAAAAATCAATGACTTAGTTAGGCTATTGATTGAGTTTAAAGACTGCTTTACATAGAGTTATCGAAATGCGATTATCTCTATAGCTCACATCATAGATCCACATCTTCTATTAAAAGCTTCTAGATGCATGCAATTAGAAATTGAACAATGGGTCATTTTAAAGTCAAATTGATCGATGCTAGTTTCATCAAAAATACCCTACCTGTTAGCGATGTCATACAGTTAAGAAGAAGGATGGCCAAATTTGCATATGTGTCGATTTGAGGGACTTAAACAAGGCATGTCCTAAGGATGAGTTTCATCTTCCTATACTAGAATTAATGGTGGACATCGCCTCATCTCATATAGTTTTCTCTTTCATTGATGGGTCATCTGGCTACAACCATATCAAGATGGCCCCCTAAGGATGAAAGAAACACTACTTTTCAAACCCCAATTAGAATCTATTGTTATAGGGTCATGCCTTTAGACCTTAATCTGTTTGTCTTAGCGGCCATGACTCGGATCTTCAATGAACTCATCTATCATCAAGTTGAATGCTCATTGATGATCTAGTAGTCAAGAGCAAAGAAAAGGAAGACCATCTCTTTGACTTGAGAGTAGTTTTCAAGGTTAAGATAATATAACCTCATAAACCCACTAATGTGCATTGAGTAGCTTAGAAATTCCTTGGGTTTGTTGTCATTGAGGAATAGAAATAGAGAGATTAAAGCTATCTTAAAATTCTACCTCTAAAATTTTAACTCAACTTAGATCTTCCCAAGGAAGGTTGGCATCTAAGATGCTTTATTTCCAACCTCGGGATATGAGTTTGTTGTCAAAAGGATGACAAGTTCAAATGGGATGATAAGGTATGCCTTTAAAGATATCAAGCAATATTTGGTGAAGCTACCATTCTAGAGACCTTTCCTGACACTTATCTCTACTGCTACATTGGATAATTCTCTCGGTGCTTTGTTGGCCCAAAATCATGAAGGGAAGGAGAGTGCTCTCTACCTTAGATTGTTGGCCCACCTATTGAGAAATATTGCCTAGCTTTGATCTTTGCATCCAAAAAGCTATAGCACTATATGCTTTCTCATAAGGTGAACTTGATTTCCAGAACCAATCCACTATAGTTTCTCATGACACGAAATGCTATGATGTTTGACACGATTTCTTAGTACACATTGCTTGTTGATTCCGATGAAGATCTCACGATGAACAAATCATGAACTTAGGGAGGTTGATAACCAGATAGGAGATGTATTTTGATGGTGGCTTCCTTTCATAAAGGATAAGCACCACAATCTATTTAGGAAAGGTAGGGGTAGATTAGTTCTCTTAACTCCACACAATGATGTGATGAGATTCTCATACTACCTCTCCAATCCCTATACTAACAATGAAGCTGACTATGAGGTTTTGAAGAGTTAGCTAGCACAGTCTATGTCAAGAGCATTAACACCTATGGGTATTCTCAGTTGGTTATGAACTAGATTGCCGTCTGCAATTCTCAAACCTAGCTTTGTCATTACCATGAGTATACTATATTGGCCCCAAATCCAGAGTCACCATCTACAGGTTCCCCAAAGAACTAGCGGATGCTTTGGATAAACTTGCCAAAATTGGCATGTCTAGAAGATGAGTCCATTCAATAAGAGTCCAAAATACAAGTCCTATCCCTGATGTTGAACTCATGAAACTTTCTCTTGAAGGGGAGGTTGTTATTGCCAAAATGGATGACAAGAGTCATATTGGAGGCAACCATTCATAGACTATTTGAACAGGTCAACTACCTCAAGAAAATCACAAGCTCATCGTGAAAAAGAAGTTCTCTTTATGCTCATTAATGGCACCTTGTAGATCATCTTTCAATCAAATGTGGTTACATTTATTTAGACAAACACAAAACATGTAGGATCATGAGGTACATTGGGTATGAGTGCATCAATCCGGTTCAATGATGAAGATGAAGATCAGAGACTAGGATACTAGTAGCCTTTGATGATTACGCATGGATGTAGCTAGGAGATACCATCGGTGTTAGGTACAGTGCGGTCCACATCAACCACCCAACATTTACACCCTACATTAGCTTCAAGGCCACTTGAGTATTAACATTATGGGTCCTATCGATCCTCTTTCTTCCAAGGGTCATTGGTTCATCATACTCGATTACTTTTTCTAGTGGGTGAAGGAAATTCCACTCTGAGAAGTCACAGCTTAGCATGTGCTTCAATTTTTCAAGAACTATATTGTATATATGTTCGGGGTGCCTCGATGAATTATATAATGATTTACATTCAAAAGCACCAAGTTCAATAGCTTCACCGAATACATGGTATAGATTTGAGATACTTTACCATCTACTACACAAGTAAATGGGCAGTAGAAGAATTCAACAAAACTCTCATCTAAATACTAAAGAAGAGACTTGATAATAGCAAGCGGTAGTGGAATGAGCAGTTGGTTGAAGCCTTGTGGGCCTACCACACCACATACAAAACCCCAACTCAGTCTAGCCTATTTTCTTTAGTGTATGGGTCTGAAGCCATTCTTTAGAAGTTTAACTCCCATCACTAAGGATAGCATTGGGTAGCAAGATCACTACAGAACAAAATGCAAAGTTGCGATTAGAAGAGCTCAAAGGTTTGGTGGAGATTGCCTACGAGCATGCCAGAACCTCAAGTTGTACAAAGCCAAAATGATTTAAGCTCACAACAAGCTAGTCTTCCCTATGTCTTTCCAAGTAGAAGAACTTGTGTTAGTCCTAAGGAGACTAATTGTTATCCATCGAAAGATGGGAGGCAAGTTTGAACCCACTTGAGAAGGCCTCTATGTCATAGAGAAGGCCTACAAAAGAGGATCTTATCAAGTCATTGATTGTAAAGTGGAACACCCTATGCTTCCAATTAATGGGATCTATTTGAAGAAATATTATGTATAAAACATGTTTGAAATTAATTATCAACAAAAGAATAAAAATCTGATTCCATTTCATCAAAATATTCTCTTCTTTCGAAGCATTATTTGCATGTCTTGTGAATCCGCCATGGCATGTTTAGGATAGGTGTAAGAGAACCCAAGAGGCTTCGTATCCCTCTTTCATGACATAAACACAATCTCTTGGTGCTATTAGAATAGGTGTAAGATAACCCAAGAGGCATCCTATTTTGATTAGCACAACTAAGTTAGCTGTGAGAGAACCTGTGCGACATCCTTTCTTAGTGGGAATTCTGGTTGCCATCTGTGGCATCATTTTATCCAATTCCCCAAGTATGTTTAGGGTAGGTGTGAGAGAACCCAAGTAGCATCCTATTCCCTTTAACATAGTACAAACACAAACACATATTTTTTGTCTCAAGATATTTTGATGTGGGAGCAAGCCCCTTGTGGCACTCACTCATTAGCTGCTCTAGGTCGGGTTTACATGCTACCTTGCTAGTATGTCACCCTAGTGATCATTTATTGGAGGATGTGAGTCCCCATGCTTTCTTCCAACTTGTCCATTGCAAACCAACGCATCATGTTAGTTTGTAGTCTTCATGCTAAGCAAAATTACCTCATGTTGACTTTGTTTAAGAAGATGAGTCGACTTTCTTTGAACTAACTATCATGCTAACTAGGTAGTATCCTTGAGGTCTAGGTGTAAGAGTCCCCTAGAGGCATCCTATTCCTTCAAGCACAAACACATATCTTTTTTCTCAGGCTATTTTGATGTGGGAGCAAGCCGCCTGTAGCACTCACTCATTAGCTACTCCAGGTCGGGTCTACATGCTACCTCGCTAGTATGTCACCCCTTTGGTTCCTTATTTTGGAAGATGTGAGTCCCTGTGCTTTCTTCCTAACTTGATCATTGCAAACCAAAATCACCTTGTTAGTTTAGTTATCTTCACTGCCTAGCCAGTAAGCTACCTCATGTTGATTTTGTTTAAGAGGATGTGAGTTCTTGAGCTTTCTTCTTAAACTGATCATCATGCACTGACTAGGTCAAGTATACTTGAGGTTTAAGGTAAGTCCCCCAAAGGATCCTTACCTCTTGATTACATTTAAGTTCATATAAGTCCCAATGGCATTCACTCTAGTTCCTAGGTCGGATGGAACTTCGGGGAGACTATCCAATCTTCTCATAGGAGGATGTGAGTCTCTCGAGCTTTCTTCTAGATGATTATTTACAAATTGATGGGCATCTTAGGTTGGTTGATGTTCGCTATGCTGACACTCACCTAGTGGATACACACTCTTGGCAAATGTGAGTCCCCATGCTTTCTCCATGAGTTGGCCACCGAATACATATGATATTATCTTTCTAGGGTTTTGGATCAGGCCCCTTAGTGGCCCCTCTCCTTGCGGGCACTCTATTTGGATCACATCCTTTGTGACCCCATTTAGACACTACCTGGTACTTTTGGATTGAATAAGTCCCCTTTCATTGTAGCCACACCTGTGGTTGGAGAATTTATTCAGTGGATGCAGATTCTCCCTTGGTTCAATAAATCTGAGATAGGTCTAGGCTGATATAAGCTCCTTCTTAGTTTGATCTCTCGCAAACTAACAGGGTTCATAATAAAATAAACTAAACAAACAAATAAAATTTTTGCTTGTGGATTAGAAATTGAAGCACCCAAAGGGCCCCTTTTCCCAAGCAGGCATTGTATATTTAGGGCAGTGTTAGCATAACTCCCTATAGGAATTGCCTGACTACCTGAGTTGAGATAAATCCCTGGGTTAATACTCACTCTATAGTCTCCCTTATGTTGGGTTCTATCTATTTTACCACAAGCGAGGTTGAATCATTTCTTTGGAAGATGTAAGGATTGCCCTTTGTTGACCTCATTTTTAGAATGAGCTCTCAACCCCTCCATCCTAGACATAGGACTTCTCTTAGACACTAAGAGTTTCCTAAGTCTTAAGACACATCTAGTGATTAGGTGGACACTCAACCTAGCCCTAGAGACTTAGAAGAGTTAGCCATATGAATAAGTCATGCCTTAGAGGTTTTAGGAAAACTTGCCTACCCCATAGCTTGAACTAAATCCTCCCTTCCTCCTTTCAAGTCAAACTCAAATCAATTCCAACTTAATTAATTTTCTTCAAACTCAAATCAATTCCAAATGGTTGAAGCCCATGATTGAAATCTAATTCCAAAAATCTTTCCTAAGTCACTTTGATTCTATCTTATGGACTTAGCCTAAATCAAATCCAAATCAATTTAAATTCAAGAAATTTTCTCATAACCCATTTATATTCTCATTTATATTCAAAAATATAAATGAAAAATATCAAAATCAATTCAAAAATAAAATCCAAATTCAACCTAAATTCAACCTAAGCCTTTTTAAGTCAAATTCTTGAACTTAGCCAAATCAAATTCAAATCAAGCAAAACCCTTGATTTTCTTCATGATTAATCAATCCTTCAATCATGAATCTAAATATAAATGCAAACTTCAATTATCAAACCAAATCCAAATTCAAAAATCAAACCCAAATAAAACTCATGTTCACCCTTTGAACTTGAAATTGTCAAATGAATCAAACCCATTTGACTCATGGACAATCATAAGTCCATATGAGTTCATCAAACTTAATTCAGGCCTTGATCAAGCCAATTTAACCACTTAGGCTCACTTGATCCAAATTGATCTAAAGTACCCTTTTTGAGCCAAATTCTAATCCTACCCAAATTAGATTGAACTAAGCCCACCTAAGCCTCACATTGTAAGCAACAATCTTCATGAGATGACAAATCACTCAAATTTGGTCAAACCAAGTCAAACCTAAGGGATGACCAAGTCAACACTTAGCCAAAATGCAACCTAAATTAGCCAAAATCCACCATAGGACAAATTGATTGAAACCATTGATCAATACTCATTCATGATCAATGTTTGAACTTGACCAAATCATCATTTGAGCCTAACCTAGCCCAATTGGTCACTTGACCCAAGTTGACCCAACTTGACCTAAAAATTCAAAATCGGTCAAAACTTGATTTAAGCCAAATTGATTAAAACCAATGGGTCAGGTTCATTCCAAATCACTTGTTGAACTTGACCAAAGCCTCAATTGGCCAACTAGACCTAACCTATCCCAATTGACCATGAACCCAACTTGACCTAAAAAGTCAAATTAAGCTAAAATCAAATTAAACCAAAATTGAATGCAAACAAAGATACCAGTACATTTCAAATGACCAATGGAAATAGGTCAAATGGGTCAAATTGGTGAACTTGACCCATTTTACCTAAATGAAATCAAATGAATCAAATCCAAATATAAACCAAATTGATTGGAAAAAAATATACCAAATCAATTCATATGATCTTTTGAACTTGACCTAACCCTTGGATTGACCCAATTTTACCAATTGGTCAACTTGACATAAGTTGACCCATTTTGACCTAAATAGGTCAACATGAGCAAAATCATATCAAATCAACTCCAAATTCATTTAAACTTTGCGCAACTCAATTTCCTATCATGCCAAACATATTCAAATTAAAATCCAAGCCAAATGACCATTTTACCCCTAGGTCAAAGGATAATTCTTGACCAAATTTACTTAGAATTTGGTCAAATCCTCTTCATGGCCACTTGGCACCCTCTTAGTGGACCAAAGTGGACATTACTGATCATGGCGCACATGACCCAATGGGTTTGGGTCAACCAAACCCAACCTAAGGCCAAAATCAACCACTCCCTTCATTTTGCACATATCAATCACTCCCACCCAAAATCAGCACATGGCACTTCTCCACTACCCCCTCTGCTATAAACGAACCATGTGCAACCCTTAACAGCCAAAATAACCCATTGAAGGGGTGAATTTGATCAAAACAACAAAGCCTTGCTCGATCATCCGATCCATCAAGGGGGAGATATACTCCCCCACATTTCACTTGAATCCAAGACACTCATACTCGATTGAGCCAGAGAGCCCTAGAGCTAGCACTCCAAGCTTCCTCAGGCAATTCCCAAGCATTTCCCATTCTCTTCTTCTAAATTTCTTTGAGCCAAAAATAGGAGAGGCTAAGGGAAATTTCAACTTAGCCAATACCCAATTCCAATCCAATTCCTCCTTCAAGCATCCTTAGAGGGCCTAATCAAACTCATCCAAAGCTTCTTCTAAGCTTCAAAAGAAAGGGTGCCAGGAGCTAGACCAAGGTCATGAGCATTTGAAGAGGATCTTGCTCCATAGGAAGATCCACTCAACCTTAACCCTCAAACCTTGAACAGGGCTTTGTCTCTACTAGACGAAGCTACCTCAATGTTTGGGAGTGTCATGATAGCCTCCGATGAGGTATGCCTTCAAACCAAACCTATAATAGGGAGTGTCTTTACCTTTATGAAGAGAATTTTCACCTCAAGTAAAATTGGTCATTATATCTACTTGTGCTTACTCCTAGATGGTGTGGGTAAAGTTTGAGCTCAATCTGAGCTTAATAGAGCTCGTATCTTGCCTTAAAGAGTGGATGGATGCCCTCTCCTGTAGGCAAGCTCAGTGATGAATCATGGACAGTCCATCCACGCATTTTGGATGGACGGTCCTGATTAATCCACTTAGGACCTATGATTAATTCCTTTAGAAATCATGGGATCAATCTCAATCGTTCGATCTTTGATCGAACAATCTAGAGAGAAAGTGTGTAGCGCCGCCACTAACATGGCATTGGGAAGTGATAACTAGGAATTCACTAAAATTATTTTAGATGTATTTTGAATAGTGCATTTCCCTTAATTATGGTTTTAATTAAAACTTAATAACTCTAATTACTCCCAAATTATTTCATTAATTCATTTCAAATTTCTCATATGCATTTATTGGGATGACGTCTACCCCCTCTAATTTTCTTAGGATTTATTGATGAGATAATTAGGAAATCAATTAATTAATCCTTAATCACTCTCTTAATGTAATTAAGCTTAATTAAACATGTGAAAAAGGGCTTAATCCCTTTATTAAGTTAATTAATCTTCGCTTAAGTGAACAAGAGGTTTATGGAATAATTTTGGGATATTTTCCTTAAGCTATTACTTAAAGCCCCTTTCTTCCTTAATCTAAACTTAATTAAGAGCTAATCCACCTACTTAATTAAATTGATAAAATTTTCAAAACATTCCGGAACTTAACCAATTCAACTTGGGTAGGTGCTTAGGTGTTCAATAACCTAAGTAACTTAAGGAAATCAAAATCCAACCCACATGTGTGGGAAGGGTTATGAATGTACTTAAATTAAATCTTTTAGCTTAATGAATCATTAATTGTGAGCCAATTGCATTAGGCCCTTTCTTTTGTAGGTGCATTTCTAATTTAAATTCTTTTTATGGTTTTATGTCATACATTGGCTCATAATTATTTAATTAAATATGTTAAAGTGGTGTAGGTAAGGGGTAATTAATGGAGTTAATTCACACCTTAACCTAAACAAAATATAAAAATAATCTAATGGTTCTAAAAATAAACTAAAACATCATACACATGTGGGAAATGGGTTAGGACCAGCAACCCTTTTCACATTTCTTAAATTCAAATCAAACTCAAAACAAAACAAAAATCTCTTTAAAATAATTTTAATTTCTCTTTAAATAATCTTATTCTATAGGATTATCTTTAAAAATTAATTAGGGTGAATGAATTTACATTCTTTCATCACTTTATTTCTTTCCTAGCATGCTAAATGTGTATGTCACATGAAAATCATACATTCATGCCTTTTAAAATTCAAATTAAAAATTAAATGTTACCTTTATGTCAAATTGCATGTTTTGGCTAAAATAAGATTGTGAATGGCTATTATCACTATTAAATCAAAATTATTTTCAAAACTTATAAATCAAATATCATAATTGAAAGGTATGCTACTTAGGATTATTAATGAGTTTTCATATGAATAGTATAAAATGTGTTATATGATTCTCCCTCTATTTCTTATCATAGAATTGTATAGGATTTGCAAACTGTATAGTCCATTTGAAAAGGACATAACACTTGCTCAAATCTATTCCAATATACTCTTATGTCATGACTTAAGAAGGAATTCCACATCACACATATAAACTAAACAATCAAACCAAAATCAAATAAACATAAACTTTTTCCATGATTCTCTTCCCATGCATTTCTTTTTGTACATGCACATGTATTTAAGAAAAGTGGTATATTAGTCTGGACAACCCCTAGGTTGCGAGGCTTTAAGTAGCCTCATGTAGGTCCTGTACCTTAAACCCTGGTGCTAACAATGACACCATACTCACTTATGTCTTCTATACTTGTAAATGTGCATATGAAAAATGGATAAAAGAATCACTCTTTTCTACTTAACAAAATCATGCATCATGAAGCATCTAAATTTTCTTAAGTAACACCCCTCAGAATTCATCATTAAGGTGTGCTAAACACTTCCATTTGCATTATAGATATGCTTAGGGTTCATCCATATGCATGTTACACATGTTGGGAAAGAAATGAAGTGTTGGTTTTGTGATAGTATTTCACTTTACTTAATCTTAAAATGCCTTTTTTTTGAATAGGTTTGTTTAAGGAAAATCTAAACTTTGGATTAATTAAAACACATAATAAAACATTCACTAAATAAAAATCAAATATGAATCTACCTTAGAAATTAAGGTAGGGAGGAAAGAGAAGTTCTCTTCTCTTTTCCTCTCTTTTCAACTTAGTAATTAATTGTAGGTTCATTCAAACCTAATAAAATCACAACATGAAAATCAACCAAATAACTAAGTCACTTAAATGAAACCATCCTCTAAGTTGAACATTTTCATACTTAGAAAACTTCAACCATAAAGCTTAGCTAAGCATACCACATAAACTTTAAATAGCACACACTTTATGCTAACTCACCACTTCTAGCTTTAAGTTAGGTAGTGCATGATTTGATGTTTGCTTTTATTTTGTGATGTATTATTTTTGTTTGGATATTAGGGTGTATGTGCACAGATTGAATGGTAGGGCGATCTTAGTCTAACCATTATCTTCTGTAGGGGATTGTGCTTAAAGGGCACTATAATAAAAATATAACTGCTTTTGTTGTGCAGGAGCTTATACCCCTAAGAATAATCCAAAATAGGTTAGGTGGACTTTGTTTTGCATGTGAGGGGTGCTAAGTCAAACATATAAAAATAAATTCTTGGGATTGTTTGGTGTGTTTAGCTAATATCTATTTTGCAGGTTTTAGTTAGATTTCCATTTTCCCATTTTCATGTAATTTTATAATTAGGCTTTTGGAATGATTGTTATGGGATATTTGGATGAACATTGGTTATAAGGCTATTCTTTATGTACCATGTGAACCCTTTAGAGCAACCACATTCCAACTAACTAAAAGAAGAAAGATGAAAGAAGAAAGAAGAAACAAGAAAGAAGAAAGAAGAAATGAAGAAATGAAGAATGAAGACCCCCAGAACAATGAATTCCTTCTTGACTGTATTTAATTCATTTGTAATTTGGGTTGTATAAGGGTAGAGCTCGGCTACCCACTTTATTTTTGGGTTTGTGTGGTCGAGCCCAACCACAAATGGCCTCTTATTCTTTTGCACTAGCTTTATATATTGATTGATGTTTGTTTAGCTTGTGCATTAAGATGGCATCTTTTCCTAGTTTATTCCTTACTTTGACGTATGGCTTAGATGAAGTTTAGGCTCTTAGAAAAATAAATTTTCTATCCAACTAATCAATACAAACTAAAAATAAAATAACTCATAACCTCACTTAAAGTCTAAGTTATAAACAAGATAAAAGAATTAGCAACCCCTTAGCTGCATGTTGTATTTTCTTTCTCACATCATGCATAAAAAGTATATTATTTCACTCTTGATTGGAGGGCTTCCACCTTTGCCAGAGAACTTGGCTTGCCCTTTGAGAGCCACGGTGGAAACACACCTCCTTATCTTGCTGATTTTGGACCATAATCTAATTTCTCATGCATTAGGCATATGAATCATAAAGCCTGTGTAAAATTGATTGTAAAAAATAAAAATAAAATGCAACAAAATTAGCATTAGATTTAAGTCATTAAATCATGCCCTACATGATCTAGTCTCTTAGAGAGTGTGTTTAAGGACTTAGTCTCTTTCTAAATAAATAATAGCTTAGCTATCTTGCAAATGCATTTGACTTGCCTAAAAGTTTTAAAATCGTAGGACCAGTTAGTTGGTGGCCACCCCTAGGTAGTTGTAAGTCCAAAAGTCGGGTTGTTTATCTTCTCCTTTGGTGGTAAACCAAATACCCATTTTCACCTTAGATTTAGGTCATGCTTTTGGCCCTCCCTAAAACTCCCTAGATTTAGGTTTAGAGGTTGCTACTTCTCTTTATGGGCTACAAGCATAAATCCTCACCTCTTAGGAATTTCAATGACCTTGTATCATGGAATTGTAAGCCCTAAAATTCTAATAATAATTCAACTAAAACAAATCAATTCAATTTCAAAAATGTAAAGCCCAATCATAGGATAGTCTGGGATGCTTACTAGGCTTCCTAGTATCCTAAGCATCCACTACTTATCCTTATTTGGCTTCGATAAGAACTCCCTCCTTGTGATTGATCCCACTTGACTTTCTAAAAATAAACCAATCAATTGATAGTCCTACCATCAAAATCTTTGGGGACAATGATCATTTACCTTAATCGAGAGTACTCCTAAGGAATCCTATTCCTTATGATGTAATTAACTATGGGGCTTGCCCCTGTAGGGAACTTAACGAACCAGTATAAAATAAAGCCTTCTTTACTTTTCTATGTAAAGTAGGGGAAGAATCTCTGCACATTCCAAGACCATAGTCCTTAGAGTCCTTATTAAGGTGATTAGGTCCATGGTGGTGACTTCTATCTTTAGAGATAGTACACCTTTCCTCAATGCTATACCCGATCACCCTAATAAGAACATCTGGGGATCTATGTGGTGTCCCAACAAGGTGTTGTATTTCTGTTTTCATTTATCCTCTTTCCAAAAGGGGATAGAGGAAGGTAGAAATATGAAGATTCTTTCACCACAAGTTTTTATATTTATTTTATTTCTAGGTTTTATGTAGTTTAGTTTTAGGTTTTAATCTTTTTAAGGTTTAGGGTTTAAGGTTTATGTTTTAGGTTTTTATTTTAGGTTTATTTTTAGTTCTATTTTTTAGTTTAGGTTTAGGTTTATTTTTAGTTTATTTTATTTTATTTAGTTTAGGGTTTTAAGTTTAATTTATTTTATTTTAGTTTATTTTAGTTTATTTATTTTATTTTTATTTTAGGATTAGTTTTTTTTTTTAGTTTGAGTTTAGGTTTTACATTTTTTTTTTATTTTTAGGTTTTAGTTTTAGTTTTTATTTAGTTTTTATTTTATTTAATTTTTGGTTTATTTTATTTTATTTTATTTTAGTTTTATTATTTAGGTTTATTATTCTTAGGTTTATTTTATTTTTAATTTAGTTTAGGTTTCTATTTATTATATTTTAGTTTATTTTATTTTATTTTTAGGCTTAGTTTAGGATTTAGTTTAGGTTTTTATTTTATTTATTTTTTATTATATTTACATTTAGGTTTTCTTATTTATTTTATAGTATTTAGTTTAGGTTTAGGGTTTTAGGTTTAGGTTTAGGGTTTAGGGTTTGTGGGTTTAGGGTTTAGGTGTATGGTATGTTTAGGCAGGGTTTAAGGTTTAGGGTTTCAGGTTTAAGTTTTAGGGGAGTGCTCAGTGTTTTGTTTATTTAGGGTTTAGGGAGGGCCCAGGAGTCAGGGCCCAGAGGGCCAAGAGTATAGGAGTGGCCCAGGTCAGTTAGTTTAGTCAATTTAGGGTTAGGGCCCAAGCCTGGTCAGCCTCAGGGTTATTAGGGTTTAGGGAGGGCCCAGGTTTAGGGTTTAAGGTTTAGGGTTTAGGGCCCAGGGTGTACAGGGTCAGGGTGGTGGGAGGGTGAGTTAGGTATTTAGAGTTTAGGCTCAGTAGGCAGGTTTAGGAGGGTTAGGTTATGGCTCAGGTGGGATTCTGGTGGATAGGGTTTAAAGTTTAGGGTCTGGAGGTTTCTTTTCTTTAAAATTAAGCAAAATATAAGGTTTATTTAGTTTATTATTTATTATTTATTATTTTTATTTAGTTTAGTTTATTTATTTTTAGGTTTATTTATTTTAGTTTAGGTTTATGTTTTATTTTTAGTTTAGTTTTATTTATATTTAACTTTTTAGGTTTAGGTTTTATTTATTATTTTTAGGTATATGTTTAGGTTTTATTTCTTTTTAGGTTTAGGGTATAGGTTTTTATTTTAGGTTTATTTTTAGGTTTTTTTCAGTTTAGGTTTATGTTTATTTTTTAGTTAATTTTATTTTTTTTAGTTTAGGGTTTAGGTTTAGGTTTTATTTATTTTAGTTTAGTTTATTTTAGTTTAGGTTTATGTTTATTTTGTTTATTTTAGGTTTAGGTTTTTTTTAGTTTAGGGTTTAGGTTTTATTTTTATTTATTTTTAGGTTTATTTTTTAGGTTTAGGTTTTTATTTAGTTTTTATTTATTTATGGTTTTGTGCCACCATCCTTCAAGATCTTTGATGGCAAGGGAACTCATGATAGCATATTCCACACTTTAGAGCACTGTAACACTGGCACAATGCACTCCTCTTCCTCGCGTCTGTCGTGTTGCATTTGATTGGTACATTGAACTTCCCAATGATTCAGTGAAGGCTTTTGCTGAGTTGGAGCACCTCTTCATTAAGAGGTTTGCTGGAGCTCAGCAGAGGGTGACTGTAGGCAACCTCATTGTAGAGAAATAGAAACTCAACGAGTCCCTTATTGATTAGGTGCAACCTGATCATGAAAGGTGAACCACAACTGTCCGAATAGCATTCCATTGAGATTCTACTCAAGAATATCCATGGCTCCGCTTTCATGCTTAAGGACTTTACCATTAAAATATTTGATAAATTAATCAACAAGGTTACTAGCCTACAAGAGGAAGCCAAATAGTTGCCCTTTCCTGACCAATCATCTAGGCCCAAGCCATAGAAGGTGTCTGACTTCTGGACTTATAACCGCCTGGAGTGGCTGCTAGCTAACTCCTCCTCGATTTTAAAACCATATAGTTAAATCTTAAGAATTACAAGATAGCTAGGGTAGTTATTTAATTAGAAAGAGACTAAAGTCCTAAACACACTACCTAAGAGACTAGAGCATGTATGGTATGAGTATATGACTTAATCTATAGATGCAAACTATTTTCAGATTTTATTTCATTTTAGACACATCATTTTAACAGAGGCTTTAGGATTTCTTATGCCTAAATGCATGATGAAATTGGTTATGTGTGAAATCAGCTAGAAGAAGGTATTCTCCACCACATGATATGCCCTCATAGGTCAAGCATTCCTTTATCGTGCAAGGATGGAGATCCTTCATGTTAAAGAGAAAAAGAATATGCATGCATGATGTGCAACATACAACCATAGAACTAAGGGGTTGCTAAATCTTTTAATTAACTTATTTATCTCTTAGGTTTTATGATGATGTTATGAGTTGTTTAAAATTTAGTTATGAGTGATTAGTTGGGTAGAAAAGTTATTTTTATCCTAAGAGCCTAATCATATCCAAGCCACCCATTAAAGCATCAATCATTTTAGAAATTATGAAAAGCATGTCATTCTAATGCATAATGTAAACGTAACATCTCACAATTATATAAACTATCGTAAAAGAATAAAAGGTTGGTGCGGTTAGGAACCACCATACAACCTGAAGAGAGAAATGATGGGTAGCTGAGCTCTAACATTATACAACCTAAAATATGAAAGAATAATTTTAATTGTATTAAATGCTATGGGGGTCTTCTTGCTTCATATCTCCATTTTTTTAGTTCCTTCTTTGATTTGGATGATGCTTGCTTCAAAGGCATCATAGGGCACCCCAAGATAAAGCCTTCTGGCCACTACTCATCCTAATCCCCCATAGCACTAATCCTATTTCCCATTACAAAAATTACATTTATGAGGGAAAAGTAAATCTAACTACACCTACAAAATTGATGTTAGCTAAATATACATATAATCCCAAGCAATTGTATTTATAATTTAGACTTAGCACCCTACACATGGGTAATTATGCCCACCTGTCCTAACTTGGATCATGCTTAAGGATTTAAGCAACCTGTAAAAAGAGTATTCATATTTATTTTAAGCATCCATTAAGCATAATCCCATGAAGAAAATATGATTAGGCTAATATTAGCCTATCATTTAGTCTATAAAGCATACACCCTAACATCTAATCTAAAATAATACATCATAAAACAAAATATACATCACATCATAAATTATTCTAATTTAGAGCTAGAAGTGGTGACTTAATTCTAATGTGTGTATTAAGGCTTGTGTGGTAAGTCTTGTTAGGCATTAGTGTTGTATTTTCTAAGTGTAGAAGGATTCAATTTAACATGAAAGGTTGATTTCACAAGTAGTTTAATTGATTTGAGAATTTTAATTTATTATATTTTGTTTAATTTGATTATACTTTTAGTAAGTAAGTGTTATAAAGAGAGGAAAAGAGGATTTCCCTCTTTCATCCCTACCTTAAGTAATTTTAAAGTATATTAATTTGATTTAGTTCTCTTTAGTGAATGGCTTATTAAATGATTTAATTAATCCTAAGTTTAGGTTCACTTTAAATAATCCCATTCAAAATGAAAGGCATCTTAAGATTAATTTAATTGAATTACTACCACATGACATATATTAAATCATTCCTTTTCATCACATGTAACATTCATATGATTTAATCCTAAGTGTATCTATACATGCAACATATTTTAGCACACTTAAATGATCAATGTATGTATATGTTTATAATTTATATTATATTTGATTGAATTATTATACAAAAAGGAAATTAGAATGAAATTAAACTGGCATCTGCTATTGTTAAACAAGGGAAGTGAGGTAATCAAATGACCTCCTTAGAGCTAGCTAAAGCCTCGTATTCTTGGGATGTCCAGACTATATACCCATTTGTATTCAAACATATGTAAATTTGTGAACATCAACATAGGAAGTAAGCTCCAAATCATATGAATAATTAATTCAACCACTTAGTCAATTATGAATGCAAGAAATTTTAATGTAAAATGGGATTTTCATTCACTAATCACATATAGATATACATGTACAAAGACATAGGCAAGTATGTGTCATTGTTAAACCTGGGAAGTGAGGTAATCAAATGACTTCCTTGGGGCTAACTAAAGCCTCGTATTCCTAGGAAGTCCATACTTTAAACTTTCTTTTCTTGGACACACATGGATGTATACATAAATGAGGGAAAGAAAACCATGCAAAGATTGTATATTTTTTTAATTGAATCATTTATATATATGAATTAAAGCTCTATCAAAATTCTAATTTTGAAATACATAAGAATGAAATCAAATGGGTACGTGCCATTATTAAACCATGAAAGTGAGGTAATCAAATGGCCTCCTTGGGGCTAGCTAAAGCCTCATGTTCCCAAGATGTGCAGACTATATACCCATTATAATTCAATCTTATATAAATCAACACCTAAATAGAGGAATGAGAACTCACCATTCATACACTTAAGCTATAAGCACATGCATTTCTTATGTATTTATAACTAGCATCATAACACATATTATTATTCATTGATAAGCTTTTGAAAAATACATTTGGATTTAATAGTGATAATAGCCACACATATATTAAATTAAATCAACACATGCAAGCTTACATAAAGGAAATCCATTTTATTTTACTTGATTTTGAAAAGATGGATGTATGAATTCAAATGACATACCAAATTTAACATGATTGGAAAGAGGATAATCAAATATAAGCATGTGATTCATTCAACCAAACTAGTTCTTAAGGACAATCAAATCAAATAAGATTATTTAAAGCAAACCAAAGCTTCTTTATTAATTAAGTTTTGGATTTGATTTGATTTAAAGAGGAGAAGAGAAATGATCACTTATTATTTTAAACCCATTCACACATTATTGATTTGATTTAATTTAAGTAAGTGTAATTAAGTTTATTTTATGGGTTAATTAAGTTGAACCCTTAATTAGATGAATTAATTACACTTACCTACATCACCTTAAGGTAATTAACTAAATAATTATGAGATAACATGATATGCATGTAAAATAAACTTGCAATGATCCTAGAAAATAAAAGGGTCATAATGCAATTGGCTCATGATTAATAGTTTATTAGATTAAGGACTTAATTAATTACTCTATTATTTTCCCACATGTGGACTAACCATAATTTCATTAAACTTCTTTTGGTTATTAAACACCTAAAGATCTACCCATGATTTAATTAATTCAGGTCTGATGTGATTAAGATTTTAATTTTATTAAGTGATTTAATTAATTAGTTAAATCTTAATTAATTTTATTTTAAAAAGGGTGAAATGAACTTAGGGAAAGGGGTCCCAACCCTATTCCTTAGTTCACTTATTGTTGAATAATGATTAATAAACTTAATTAACTAATTTATTACAATTCATCACATTAATTAATCATTAATTAACTTGAAAGAGTAGTTAAGGTTTAATTAAGCAATTTTCTTAATTCAATGGGCAATAAATCCCAAGAAAATTATGTGAGGTAGAGTTCATCACATTAAATTAACCCACAAACTTTGGGATTAATTGCTCAATTAATTAAGGAGTAATTAAGATAATTAAAATTGTAATTAAACCTTAATTAATATTCAAAATAAGTTAAGAACATTTTTAATTTATTCTCCCCAAAAATACCCTTAAAATGAGTATTTATTTGCATTTTATTTATTTATTTATGATTTTTTATGATTTCTAGAAGTTTCAGCCATTAAAAATGATTAATTAAGCCTAATTAAAGCCTAATCATTTTGGCACCAAGTGGCGCATTGACGCATCTCGCTTTCCACGTGGCGCTGCAGGATTGGTTACTAAAAACCTTTTTGACTCAGTGCCTATGTGGCGATGGTTGATGTGCTTTCTCATTCATCTATATCTATGATTGAACAACTTATGATTAAATCATATCGATCTAGAGGATCTAATCATGACTGTCCATTCTGATCACGTGAAATAGATGGTGCGTGATCTAACATCACATGAGTGAGGGAGAATAGAGTCCGTCTGCCATTGATCACTTGATCCAAGGTTACCCACACTCAAATCAACTCCAAAATGATCCCATACCTTCATGACATTGATCACAGGGGATCCAATGGTTAAGATCACATGAGATGCAAGTTTTCATCAAAATGGACCAACCCATTTTTTTCTAAGGATCAGTTTTGTAAGCATACCTCACTGGAGCTACAGACTAGTGGCTCGAATGATTGAGGAAGCTTCATCTAGTGGAGATGAAGCATTGTTGACTTATAATTGGATCAATTCCTTGATGTTCACTCAGAATGCCATGAACCGATGATTCAAAGCTCGACTTTGATCAAAGTCCCACCTCCGGTGCTTAGGAAGCTAGGGAGATGATTCATTATTACTCGATGAGGCCTAAGGAAGTTGTGTACAAAGTTAATTTGAGCTTGATGGAGAAATGGAAATGTTAGGTCATAAATGGGAGTGTCCTATTTTAGGGCAGACAAGAATGGCATTTTATGATCAAGTAACAAGCTTGGGAGCTTAGGGAATAGCTTTAGCGGGTCATCTTGGGTAGTTAGGGTTCTGAGGAATGATTTATGTGTGTTTTTATGGAAATGAGGGGGTGTATACCCCCCTTCATCTTGATTAGATGGTGGGATCAGGTTTGGCTTCTAGTGGCCATCCGACCATCTCAGGGAGTCATGGTACGAGGAGAGGTGGTTCTGCTTGGTTGGTTGAAGGTGTGGAGGTGGCTGCCAAAGAGGAATCATGGGTGTCCTATGGGTTTAAAATGCTCCAATGGGGTGAATGGGTCATGGATGACCCAACCACCCCTTGGGTCAGGTTGGGCAAAGTCCTAGGTGCCTAGGTGGACCATTGGGAGAGTACTAAGTGGCCAATGAATGGAATTGACCACTTACATGGGTGATTTGTCTCAAGTAATGCCCTTGACCTAAGGGTTGAATGATCATTTGGCATTAGATTTGATTTGGGCAGATTTTAAATGAGCCAAAAGTGGGTTAGCCAAAATTTCAAGTCAATTGGAGTTGATTTGGTTAGGTTGGCTCAATTTGACTCATTTAGGTCAAATTGGGTTAGGTTAGGTAAAGTTGACCAATTGGTCAAATTGGGTCAAACCAAGGGTTGGATCAAATTCATATGATCATTTGGGATGTTTTGGTTCAATTGGTTTGGTTTAGTTTGGCCTAGATTTGATTTTGGCTCATTTGAATTCATTTAGGACAAATGGGTTAAATTGACCAATTTGACCAAATTGACCAAATTGGCTTGGGTTGGGTTTTGTTTGGGTTTAGTTGACCAATTAAACATGATTGTAGGCTTTGGTTTCAATTAATTTGGATTTAGTTTTGTTTTAGGCCAACTTGAACCTTTAGGTCAATTTGGGCTAAGTCAATTGGGTTTAATTGGGTCTAATCATGGCTTTAGTTAAGTTCAACAGTCAATTTGGAATGAACTTGAGCCATTGGTTGCAATCAATTTGATTTATATTTTGATGGGAGGTTTTGTTGGGGTTGGTTCAATCTAATTTGGGTAGGATTAGAACTTGGCTCAAATAGGTCAAATTCACCACTTTGGGTTAAGTGGACAAATTGGGTTTAGTTGGCTTGATTTTGGGCTAAGTTTGATTTATTTGAGTTTATATATGGATTTCAGATTGATATATAAATTCAATTGTAATTAGCTTGGGTTCAAATGAGTTTTGGTTCTTTTGAACATTTCAAGTCAAAAGGGTTAAGTTAGGTTTGACTTGGGTTGATTTTGGTTTTGCTTGATGATTATAGATTTCATTTATATTTGTGAATATGATTGAAGGTATGATTGATTCAAGAGAAAGTCAATCAAATTTGGTTTTTGGAATGAAGGAATTTGGGTTTTGGAATGAAGGAATTTGGATGAGTTCAAGGAGTTGGGTCATGTGGCTTAGGTTTGGATTTTGATTTAGTTTTATTTAGTTTCATTTAAATTTTTGAATGTGGTTGAAAATATGATTGATTTGTGAGAAAATAAATTGAGTTTGAATTGATTTGGATTAAGATTTGGCTAAGTCCATGGGATAGGTCATATGGCTTAGGAAGGGTTTCAAGTTTGGATTTGATCATGGGCTTCAATCATTTGGTTTTGGAATTTGGGCATGGATTTTGATTTGAATTTTATGTTTGAATTGAACTTGAGGTTTGGTTTGAGAAGGTGAACATGGATTGGATTGTAGTAGGTGGATTATCCTAACTGTATGGCATAACCTACTTATGGTTAACCCTTCTATGTCTTTTGGCTTAGGTTAAGTGTTTACCTAATTTTTAGAAGTTTCTTATGACTAGGAAAGTCTTAGTGTCTAGAAGACTCCATAGTCTAAGATGGGAAGATTTAAGCCGCACTCCAAAAGTGAGGTTAATAGGCCTTCAGGTCCACAGTGTTCTCTTGGAGATAGATGATTTGGAAGACCTAAGCCAAGTTTCACATTATAGACTCGAATACATCTTTCAATACTTTGTTTGGGAGACCATGGATACATGAGAACAACATAGTTTCATCTTCTCTACATCAGTGTATGAAGTTCATGAGAGGTGGGATCGTCTATTATGTTAAATGAGATCTCAAACCATTTACAGTTCACGAGGTAGGCATATATGAGGATGCGGCTTACTACTTCTCACAAAATCAACAAGTCTATTCTCGCAAACTGGGCCAAAGTTTAAAAATAAAAGGAAAAGAAGAAAATGAAAAGGAAAGAGAAAAAGAAAAAGAAAATAAAAGATAAAATAAAAGGGAGCGGAAATAGACTTAGAGGAGGAAGTGGAGCCTGACATTAAATTCCACCCACAGTTCAATACTCCATTCAAACATATGGGTAGGATGATCTGACCTCCACCAGGCAAAGGAAGAGGCCATTTCAGAGGCAATCCCAGGGATAAAAAACCTCTTTATTAGCCACCGAATAGAAGATATGACCCAACTATCAGGAGTACACCTGCTATCCATATAGACTTAGAATCTAATTCATAAGATGAGTCTTATATGGTTTGCAGACCAACTAGCTCTTCTCTCGGTAGATTGAGGTGAAAATTGAGCTAGATAGTGATGAAGACCGGGCTCTAAAACAAAGCATAAGTATATCCAAGTGTATATGTGAAATAGTTAGGCATTAGTTGGGAATCTTAGCTCTAACTCCACTTTCCTCTTAAAAAGTTGAAGGTTTGGTTGTTAATGAAGCCCCTAAGTCATCCATGGGTGTGAAGACTCAGAGGTTCTTTCTGGGAGCATCAATCTTAAGTCAAGAAGTTGATGTAGAACTTGAGGATGATTCATATAAATATTTATTAGAATTACTTTTCGATTAATACTTGCCTTATGTTCATAATTCAGCAAAGAAAGGGTTAATCCCACATACTTGGTCAAAGCACAAATCAGACTACTTTGAAAGAATATGGAAGAACAAATGCAATAGCTCTCAATCAAGATCAGGACTAGGATTTAGCATAATGGGTCCAGTCAATGATGACGATTACTTCTTAGTCATCACCAATCATTTGGAATCTGACAGGTTCTTTTCAAATCACATTAACTCATATGAGGAGCTATTCTTAGAAACTTCAGATGATCCAAATGATTTTGAAGTCAAAGATGAACTGCTAAAGTTTGAAGAAGAGATCAAGTCAACCATGGACGAGCTCAAGAAAATCAACTTAGGAACTGAAGAAGATCCATGCTTGACATACATCAGTTCTTTATTGAATGAAATTGAAACCAATGACTTAATTAGGCTATTGCCTTAATTTTAGGACTACTTTACATGGAGTTGCAAAGAGATTCCTGGATTGGCTCTTGATGTAGCAATTTATAAACTAGCAATAGAGTCTACTACTAACCCTATCAGGTAAGCTCCTAGATGCATCTGATTAAATATTGAACAACAGGTCATTTATGAAGTCAAGAAATTGATCGATGTTGGCTTCATCCAGAAAGAAAAATGCCCTACCTGGTTAGCCAGTGTCATCCCATTTAAAAAAAAAGAATGGCCAAATTCACATATGATTCAATTTTAAAGATTTAAATAAGGCATATCCAAAAGAAAAATTTCCACTATCGATCTCGGAGTTGATGGTGGATAGTGCCTCATCTCATGTAGTCTTCTCTTTCATGGATGGCTCATCTGGATATAACCAAATAAAGATGGCCCTGAAGATGAAAGAAATACTACTTTTAGAACCCCTGATCTGAATCTATTGCTATAAGGTCAAGCCTTTCAACCATAAAAATGCCGGTGCTACAAACCAGCAGGCTATGAGTTGAATCTTCGATGAACTCATTCATCATCAAGTCAAGAGCTATGTCAGTGATCTTGTGGTCAAAAGTAGAGAAAAGGAAGACCATCTCTTTGACTTGAAGTAGTTTTCGAGCAATTAAGACAATTTAACCTCAAAAAGGACCCCCTAAAGTGTGCATTCAGAGTAGCTTCAGGAAAATTCTTGGGTTTGTTGTCTTAAATTAGGGAATCAAAATCGATCTGAAGAAGATCAGGGCAATATTAAAATGCCACCCCCTAAAAGTTTAACTCAACTCAGATCATTTCAAGGGCAGTTGGAGTATCTAAGAAACTTTATATCCAAAATATCAAGAAGATGTCAGCCATTCTCAGTACTTATCAAAATATATGCCAAGTTTAAGTGGGATAATAAGTGTGAGCATGCCTTTGAAGACATCAAGCATTACTTGATGATGCCGCTAGTTCTAGCAGCACCTATCCTGTGCAAGCTGCTCATGCTTTACACTATTACATTAGATAACTCTCTTGATGCTTTGTTGGCCCAAGCCAATTACGAAGGGAAGGAAAATGCACTCTACAATCTCAGTCATTTTCTAATCCCTGCTGAGGATAATTATCCACCCATTAAGAAGCATTTCCTAGCTTTAATCTTGGCATTCCAAAAGCTATAACATTACATGCTTCCTCATAAGGTGAACTTAATCTTTAGGATTAATCCACTATAGTATCTCGTGACACGATCGATGCTATCGGGGTGGTTGGCACGACGGTCCATGATCCTCTCATAGTTTGACATTACCTTTGTACCCTCTATATAGTGAAAGCACAAGCGCTAGAAGATTTCTTAGTATCACACCCACATCCTGTTGACTCTCTTCTTAATGATGATCTCCCCGATGAATAAGTCATGAACTTAGGGGATACTAGAATTCATCACTGGGAGATGTACTTTGATGGTGCAGCTACCTCTCAAAGAGGAGAAGAACCATAATCTACTATTCTAAAAATGGCAGGGGTAGGACTAGTTCTCTTAACTCCAGACTGTGATGTGATGAGATTCTCATATTATCTGTCCAATCTTTATAAGAATAATGAAGTCAAATATGAGGCTCTGATTTATGGTCTAGAGTTAGCCATTACTATAAGCATCCATAACATCAACATCTTCGAGGATTCTCAGCTAGTTATCAACCAAATCGTTAGGTCCTATAAGGTTAAAAGCCCAAGCTTCATCACTACTACAAGTACACCATGGAGTTGTTGGCCCAAATCCCAGAGGTTACCACTTATAGGATTCCTCGAGGAGAGAATTCCATAGCATATGCTTTAGCCAAACTTGCCATGGAGTTGGCATGTCTGGAGGATGTCCATATCACTAAAGGTCCAAAATAGACAAGTCTTATCCCTTATTGATATTGAACTCATTAAAAAGTACTCTTGAAGGGGAGGTTGCCATTACCAAGAAGGATGAGGAGTTATATTGGAGGAAACCATTCATGGATTACCTAAATAAAGGTAAACCACCTCAAGAGAAGTCCCAAGCCCATCAGATGAAGTAGAGAGCACTTTCCAACACTCTTTTAGATTGTGTCTTGTACAGGCGATCTTTTGATCATATGTGGTTACGTTATTTACACAAGCACGAAGCCCGTAAGATCGTAACTGAGGTACACTTAGGATTATGTGAAGCCAACCAATCTGGTCTAAAGATGAAAGCCAAGATCAAGAGACTAGGATACTACTAGCTGTCGATGATAAAAGATTACATGGATACGGCTAGGCGATGCCACCAATGTCAAATACACGGTGTGGTCCTACACCAACCATCCAACATTCTACATCCTGCATTGGCCTCATGGTCATTCTAATGTTGGGGTACCGACATAGTGGGTCTGATTAATCCTCCTTCTTCCAAAGGTCATTGGTTCATCTTAGATGCTGCTGAGTACTTTCCCAAATGGGCAAAGGCAATTTCACTCAGAGAGGTCATAGCTCAGCATGTGCTCCAATTTTTAAGGAACCATATCGTATATAGGTTCGAAGTTCCTTCATGAATTATATCTGATAATAGTACTGCATTCAAGAACACCGAGATCAATAACTTTTCCTGGAGACATAATATAGATTGGAGATATTCTACCATCAACTACCTAAGGGAAAATGGCTTAAAGCCTTCAACAAAACTCTAATCCAAATCAAGAAGACACTCAACAACAATAGTGTAGTGGCATGAGCAATTAGTTGAAGCTTTGTGGGTCTACCACACCACATATAGAACTCCAACTTAGTCAACTCAATTCTCCTTAGTGTATGGGTTCGAAGTCATTCTACCATTAAAAGTCCAACTCCCATCACTAAGGATAGTTGTGGGTAGCAAGATCATAACAGAGCATAATGCCAAGCTGCGGTTAGAAGAGCTCAAAGGCTTGGAGGAGAGATGCCTGTGAGCATGCCAAAACCTCGAGTTGTATAAAGCTAAAATGATTCAAGCTCACAATAAGTTGGTCCATCCTAGAGCTTTTCAAGTAGGAGAGCTTATTTTAGTTATAAGGAGACTAATTATTGCCCATCCTAACATGAGTGGCAAGTTTGAACCCACTTGGGAAGGCCCTTTTTCCATAGCAAGGAGGCTCTTATCAGCTTATTAATCATAAGGGAGAGCACCAAATGTTTCCAATCAATGTGTGGTACTTAAAGAAATATTATAAATCATGTTTAAAAATAATTATCATCAATGAAAATACCATTTCAAATTTAATCTCTTCCATGTTGAAAGTATTCTTGTTTGTGAATCTGCCACGATGTGTTTAGGGTAGGTGTAAGGAACCCGAGTGGCATCTTATCCTTCATCGACATAACACAAACACAAACTACACAAAAACATACAATACAAATACATATATTTTATCTCGGGCTACTTTGAGTTGAGATAACACCCCCACTAGCACTTACTCAGTAGGTCCTCTAGGTTGGGCTAACATGCTACCCTACTAGTTTATCACTCTTATGGTCTTCTTGCTTTGGAGGATGTAAGTCTGCTTTCCTTTTTTTCCTTACTTGGCCACTACACACTGAAGAGCATTTTTTTAGTTTTGTAAGCATTATTGTGTGTGGTGTAAGCTATCTCATGTTGGCTTCATTTAAGAGGAAGTGAGTTTGCTATGCTTTCTTCTTGAATTAGCCTTCGTGCACTGACTGGGTTGAGTATATTAGAGGTTTATGATAAGTCTCTTAGTGGCTCCTTCCCTCCTGAATGCTTCAAGTCTGGGTCAAGTCCTTCCTTAGGGCTCCCTGCTTAGTAGTCACTCTAGGTCAAATAACATATGTCCCCGATGATAGATTATCTCAATGATCAGTTCTGCTTGGAAAGTTGTAAGCCTACATCCTTTCTTTCTAGATTGGTCATTGCACATCGACAAGCACCTTATGTTGGTTAGTTCTCACTATGCTGACGGATACACCAATCATGCTGATGGATACACCTTAGGTTGGTTGGTTCTCGCACCTTAGGAGACACCACTCATGGCAAATGTAAGTCTGGTACGCTTTCTCCTTGAGTTGGCCACATATCCATAGGCTTTCTTTTCCTGGGCTCAGGATAATTTCCCTAGCAGCACCTCCCTTGTGAGCACTATATCTGGATCACGTCTTTTGCAACCCCATTTAGACACTACTTAGGTTACTATCAGATTGGATAGTTCCCCTTTCCTATTAGCCACCCTGTGCTTGGAGAATCCATCTTATGGATGTGCAGATTCTCCCTTATTTTAGTAAATCAGCAATAGGTTAAGGTCGACATATCCCCTTCTCAGTGTGGTCCCTCACACTTCAAAAGGGTCTACACAAACAAATAAATAAAATATATATTCACTTGTGGATTAGGAGGACACCCCCAGTGGTACCTTTTCCCATGCAGGCATCCTATCTTTAGGGCAGTGTCAATAAAACTCCCTATAGGAATCATCTAACTACTCTTGAGTTGATATAAATCCCCAATAGCATTCACTCAATAGTCACCCTTAAGTCGAGTTCTATTTGTTGTGCTACCAACAGATCACCCTAGTAGTTGTTCCCTGCTTTGGAAGATGTAAGTCTACTATGCCTTCTTCCTAGCACAACTATTGCACACCAAAAGGCAACCCCTTAGGTTGGCTAACTCTACCCCACGACCAATAGACTATCCATTTGGATTTGTAAATATGAGAAAGGATAAGTCCGTTATAGCTTTATTGAGCTCATTTTTAGGATGAGCTCTCAGCCCCTCCATCTTAGACATAGGACTTCTCTTTAGACTTTAAGAGTTCCATAGTCTTAAGACACATCTAGTGAGATGGACACTCAACCTAGCCCTAGAGATTTAGAAGAGTTAGCCATAGGAATAGGTCATGCCTTAGTGGTGGAAAATTTGTCTACCCTTAAGTTGAACCATTCCTCACTTTCCTTCCTTCAAGTCAAACTCCAAATCAATCTTATTTGATTTTCTCCAAACTCCAATAAACTCCATGTGATTGAAATTCATAATTGAAATCCATTATTGAAACCCATGAATGAAATTCGTAAGTCTAAATCTTCCTTAAGTCCTTAATCTTCTCTTAAGGACTTAGCCTAAATTATGATCTAAACCAAATCAAACTCGTGAGATTATCTCATAATTTATTTATATTCTAATTTTTATTCACATATATGAATGAAATATAAATTCAAACCAATCAAACTAAACTCAAAATTCAAAATCAATTCATGAAATTTCCTAAGTCTCTTAATTCCCTTCTTAAGGACTTATCCAAAATCAACTCTAAATCAATTCAAAGTCATGGGATTTTCTCATAAATCATTTATATTCTCATTTATATTCACATATATAAATGAAATATTTATATAAATCAATCAAATAAAATCCAAAAATTAAATTCCAAATTTAAAATCCTTCTTAAGTCCTTAATTCCCTTTTAATTGACTTAGCCTAGATCATGATCTAATCCAAATCAAACTCATGAGATTTTCTCATGATCAATATATATTCTCATTTATATTCTCATATATAAATGAAATATAAATTCAAACTAATCAAACTAATCTCAAAATTCAAAATTAATTCATGAAATTCCTAAGTCCTTTAAGTTTTCCTTCATGGACTTAGCTAAAATCATGTTCAAGTCAATTAAAATTCATGGGATTTTCTCATAACCCATTTATATAATCATTTATATTCATACATATAAATGGAATCTAAATATAAATCAATCAAACCAAATTCAAAAATTTAAGCTTCAAACTCCAAAAATTTCTTAAGTCCTTTAAATTCTTTTTAATGGATTTAGCCTAAATCATGATCAAATCACTTCAAACCCTTGAAATTTTCTGATAACACATATATATTCTCATTTAGATTCACATATATAAATGAAATATAAATTCAAATAATCAAAACCAATTCTAAAAATCAAACTCAAATCCACTCAAAGTCCAACCTAAGCCTTTCAAGTCAAAATCTTGAACTTAGCCAAATCAACTTCAAATAAAGCCAAACTCTTGATTTTTCTTCATGACTCAATCAACCCTACAATCATGAATCCAAATATACATACAAACTTTAATCACCAAACCAAAATCCAATTCAAAAATCAAACCCCAAATCCATTCATATTCTTCCTTTGAATATGAAATTGTCAAATGAATCAAAACCCATTTGACTTCAAACCACTTGCAAATGGAATTATATTTTAATTATAAGTCCATATACAAGTTCTATCAAACTCAAATCACACTTTGACCAAGCCATTTGATGCACTTAGGCTCACTTGACCCAAAGTGACCTAAAGTACCCTTATTAGCCAAATTCTAATCCTAACTAAATTGGATTGAATCAAACTCACCTATGCCTCTCATCATGACAATCATCAATGATCAATCAATCAATCAAATCAAACTAAGTCAAACCTAAGGGTTGACCAAGTCAACACTTAGCCAAAATGAAATCTAACATGGCCAAAATTCACCATAGGCCAAATTGATTGAAACCAATGATCTAAGTTCATTCATTAACTATGTTTGAACTTGACCAAGTCAACATTTGAGTCTAACCTAGCCTAATTGGCCACTTGACCCAAGTTGACCCAACTTGACCTAAAAAGTCAAAATATGTCAAAACTTGATCTAAGCCAAATTGATTGAAATGAATGGGTCGAGTTCATTCCAAATCACTTGTTGAACTTGACCCAAGCCTCAATTGGCCAACTAGACTTAACCTAGTCCAATTGACCTTGAACCCAACTTGACCTGAAGGGATCATGTTTAGCCAAATTCAAATTTAACCAAAATTAATTAGAAACAAAGATACCAAACCACTCCATATAACTAACCAAACCTAAACCTACCCATGACCTTGGTCAAATAGGTCAAATGGGTAAAATTGGTCAACTTGACCCATTTGACCTAAATGAAGTCATATGAGCCAAATTCTGAACTAAACAAAATTAAATAAAAACAAAGCCACCAAAATATTTCAAATGGTCATATGAACTTGACCCAACTCTTGGTTTGACCCAATTTGACAAATTGGTCAACTTGACCCAAGTTGACCCATTTTGACCTAAATGGGTCAACATGAGCCAGACCATATCAAATGAACTCCAAATCCAATGAAACTTGGCCAAACCTATTTTCTTCACATACCCAACATATCCAAATTTAAAAATTAGCAAAATGACCATTGTACCCCTAGGCCATAGAACAAATTTTGTTCTAATCCATGGGCAATTCGGTCAAGCCCTCTTCATGTCAACTTGATACCTTCCTAATAGGTCAAGTGGACCCAATGGAGAGTGGTGCACCCAACCCAATGGGGTTGGGTCAGCCCAAATGGATCCAATGGAAAAACTGACCCCCTAGCTCAAATTGGCAAATTCAAAAACCTCCCTCCACTTGATTTGAAGCACATGGGTGGTTACCAATCCACCCAAGAGCTCAAACTAACCATGTGCCAACTTCAAACAGCTCAACCAATCCTTTCCATATGGTCAATTAGATCAAAATGGAAACACAAGCTCGGATTGCCATAGGGGGAGATATGCTCTACCTAATTCCATTTGAATTCAACACCCATTGTCGATTGAGTCCTAGAGAGTGTTAGGAGCCATCAAAGAGCATTCCTAAGCTTCCCAAAAAGGAATTGAAATCAAGCTTTCTCAGTTTTCTTCCTTTGAAAATAAGGGTTCTCCTCTCATTTTCTAACTTCCTCTTCACTCAAAATCACTTCAATTCTCTTTGTACACTCCCTCAGGGGATCAATTTGATTGCACCCAAGCTCTCATTCAAGTTCCCAAAGCAAGGAGAGGTTGAATTTAATCAAAATCACAAGCAAGAGGAAGAGGTGTTGGTCCATAGAGAGATCTACTCAACCCCAATGCTTGAAACTTTCAACAGGGCTTCGTCTCCACTAGGCAAAGCTACCTCATTGAACTCGAGTGCCGATGATCATCTCAGACAAGGTGTGACATTTTTTGACCACTAGGCTTAGGAGGTTTTGGTCCTTTATGAAAGAAATTATCATGGCATGAGAATTCCACCATTGGATAGGATTGTCATTAACATATGATGGTGTGGGTAAAATCTTGTCTCAATCTGAGCTCAATTGAGCTTGGATCTTCCTTTAGATCATGGACAATCTCCATTGATCCTCAGGGAAAATTGGGGTAATCCCAGCCGTCCATCTGCGCATTTTGGATGGACATCCGAGATTAAACACACATTTTATAAATCATTTATCCCTTTTAAAATCCCAGGGTGATCCTTGGTCATTCGATCCTTGATCGAAAGCGGATCAAACCGCGTCGCCAGCCGCCTCGGATGCAACTGTTTAAGTAACCCGTGTATGAAGCAGCTGTGTTTGCTATGAAGCATCTGCGTGTCATGCTATGAGCTAAGGGAATTAATTAGGGATTTAATTAATTTTAATTAATCCCCTAAACTTCAAAAATTCATATCTCCCTCAATAAATTTTAGAAAAATATGAGGTAAATTTCTATGGATAGATAATTTAATCCAGAACATTCTAAAAATGATTTCAATGGATTTTGAATTATATTTTTCTCTAATTTTGGGTGTAATGGAAATCTTATTTTGTTAATTACCTCTTAATTAATCTTCTGATTAATTCCAAATTTCTTGGGTATATTTTGGGGGATGATTTTTGCCTCTTCTAATTTTTTTTGGATATATTGAATGCTTAGTTGGGGAAATTGCAAATGTATTTCCTAATTTCTCCCTTAAAATTCAAAAAGTGTGTTAAAAATTCTCATTTGTGTGTATAGATATGCTTAGGACTCATTCATATGCATGCTATACATGTTGGGTAAGAAATGAAGTTATGTATATTTTATGGATTTGGTTCATTTTATTTAATCTTAAAATGCCTTTTTTAATGGGTTTGTTTAGAGTTCATCTAAACTTAGGATTAATTAAAACACTTAATCAAAACATTCACTAAAAAAACTAAAATGTTAATCTACCTTAGAAATTACTTACGTTAAGGAAGGAAAGAGAAGTTCCCTTCGCTTTTCCTCTTGATAACTTAGTAATTAATTGTAGGATTCACTTGAACCTAATCAAAACATGAAATAAAATCAATCCTAAACAATTAAACAACTTAAATGAAACTCTCCTCTAAGTTGAACATTTCTCACACTTAGAAAATTCTAACTTAATGCCATAGCAAAGCATACCACACTAACCTTCAAAGCACACATTTTAGCCTAAGTCAGCACTTCTAGCTTTAGGTTAGGTCGGTGCATGGTTTGATGTTTTTTTTGTTTTGTGATATATGTTTTAGACTAGATGTTAGCATGTATGTGCGTAGAATGAATGGTGGGGTGATCTTAGTCTAATCATTATTTTCTGTAAGGGATTATACTTAAGGGGCACTCTAATAAATAAAAATATAAATGCTTTTGCTTGTTGGTGCTTATACCCCTAAGCATAATCCAAGAGGCTAGGTGGAATTAATCACCCATGTGTGGGGTGATAAGTCTAATATACATTCTTGGGATTTGTGTGGTTTATTTTAGCTAATCTCTATTTTACAAGTGTTAGCTAGATTTCCATTCTTTTCCTTTTCATGTACATTTATGCAATTAGGATTTTGGAATGATTGTTATAGGGATTAGGATGAACATTGGTCATAAGATTTCATCTTATGCACCATGTGAAGTCTTGGAGCATCCACCTTCCAACCATCCAAAAGAAGAAACCAAAGAATAAAGAAGAGAAGAAAGAAGAAAAGAAGAATGAAGAATGAAGCTTGAAGACCCCCATAACAATGAATTCCTTGCTTATTTGTAATCAAATTCATTTTGTAATCCGGGTTATATAAGGGTAGAGCTCGGCTACCTAATTTATTTTTGAGTTTGTGTGGTGGTACCCGACCATAACAACCTCTTATTCTTTTTGCGATTAGCTTTATAAATTAATTGATGATTTATTTAGCTTGTGCATTAAGTGGCATATTTTCCTAGTTTCTTCCTTATGTTATGCATGGCCTGGATGTGGATTAGGCTCTTAGGAAAAATAAATCTTTTACCAAACATAACAACTCAAAACTAAATAAAAAGAATTCGTAACCTCACCTAAAGCTTAGGTTTAAAATCAAAATAAAAGAATTAGCAACCACTTGGCTGGATGAGTATTTCTTTTACAATATCATTCACAAATGTATCTTATTTCACTCTTGATTGGAGGATTTCCACTTTTGCTAGAGAAACTTGGCTTGACCTTTGAGAGCCAAGGTGGAAACACACCTCCTCCCTTCTCATTTATTTTGGCCAATAACTTTATTTCACATGCATTAGGCATATGAATCCTATTAGCCTGAGTCAAAAATAATTATCCAAAAAAATGAAAATAAAATGAAATTTGAATTGCATTAGATTTAGGGCATTTGTAGCATGCCCTTACATGATCTAGTCTCTTTAGGGAGTAAGTTTAAGGACTTAGTCTCTTTCTAAATAAATAATAGCCTAACTATCTTGCATAAGCATAAGACTTGCCTACATGAATTTAAAAATCATAGGAGGAGTTAGTTGGCAGCCACCCCCAGGCAATTGTAAGTCCAAGTAGTCTGGTGATTTGTCCTCTCTTATGGAGACAAACCAATTACCCATTTTTTCCATAGATTTAGGTTGAGCTTTTGACCCTGTGCTCCTAGATTTAGGTTCTGAGGTTGCTTCTCCCCATTGTGAACCATAAGTATAATTCCTCACCTCTTAGGCATTTCCATGATCTTGTGTTATGGAATCATAAGCCCTAAATTTCTAATGAAAAATGTAACTCAAACAAATCAAATAAATTTCAAAAATATAAATCCCAACCATGGGATAGTTTAAGATGCTTACTAGGTTTTCCTAGGATCATGAGCATCTCCTACTTATCTTCCTTTTGGCTAATAACTCCCTCTCTTTGATCAATCCCATTTGATCTTCAAAAATGAGCAAATCGATTGATAGTCCTTTCCTATTGAAATATTTGAAGACAACGATCATTTACCTTAATCGAGAATATTCCTAAGGGATTTTATCCCTTAGGATGTAAATAACTATGGGGGCTTACCCCTGTAGGGAACCTAACAAGCCCAATTTAAAATAAACCCTACTTTACTTTTTCATGAAAAGTAGGGGAAGAATCTCTAGTACATATGCATACCCAGCATCCTTAGGAGTCCTTATTGAGGTGATTAGGTCCATTAAAGGGTAGTGAATTGTATCTGCTAAGGTAGTACACTATTCCTTGATGACGTACCCGATCACCTGAATAAGTACATCTGCGGATCTGTGTGGCATCCCAACCAACAGGCATAATATTTTTATTCTCATTTATCCTCTTCAAAAAAAGAGGATAGATGAAGGCAAGAATATTTTTCACAACAAGCCCCTTCTTAGTGGGTCCATCGCACATCGACATGGTCTATAAATTAAATTTATCAAATTTGCTCGAGCTTACATCCCCAGTCGATATGCCCTCAATTCAAAATAAAACTAAACCAAACAAACCATATCAAATCACATGAAATTAGGATAAAATTAATCCTGACTACTTTTGAGTTGACATAAGTCCCTAGTAGCATTCACTTAGTAGTCACCCTAGGTCAAGTTTGATTTGTTGTGCATCTAATAAGTCACCCCAGTGGTTGTTCCGCTTTGGAAGATGTAAGTCACTGCGCCTTCTTCCTAGCACACAACCATTTCACACCAAAAGCTAACCCCTTAGGTTGGCTAGCTCTACCCCACGATCAGTAGACTATCCATTTGGATTTGTAAACCTGAGGTAGGTCAATCCTGATATAGCCTCTTCTTAGTGGGTCCATCACACACTGACAGGGTCCATGCATTAAATCAGATTAAATTAAACCTAATCTAATTTTTCCTAATGGAGTTAAATCACACCCTTCTCCCTAGTGGAGCCCCAAATCATATATAAATAAGTCAAGCAAACAAACAAATTTAAAATCAACCTCCCTAGTGGAGCCAAATTAAACTAACTTCCCCAGTAGAGTCTAAATAGAAAAAATCCAACCAAGCTCTTATCCCCGGCGGATACATCCCCAAATAAATTTATGAAATCAAACTCAAATCCCAAACCCTAGCAGATTTCCTGAACCTGCTTCCCAAGTGGAAGGTTCATATACCGATCCCCAGCAGACTCAAGCCCATATCTCTAGCAGATGTGCCTCCATATCAATTAAAACAAAACAAATTAAAGTCGATTCAATCTTAATCCTTGGTGTATTATAGATTCTTATCCCCAGTGGATCTTATTTCCACAAATCATGTAATCAAATCAAATTCAAACCTTATCCCCAATAGATTTTCTTCTTCTTTGCCCTCAAACCCCTCACATGTCATGTCCAATGCATGTGCGATCTCCTAACAGATCTCCCTCCATGTCCTTGATATGGAAATCTCAACAAATCTTATTTCTTCTCTTATGCACACCTTTAATACTTCAATCAAAATCCTAACAATGTATTCATTCAGATTACATAATATAATCAACATTTTATGATTTGTGATGGTGCAAGCTCAAACTAACTATACAATATCATGCTAAACATATCATAGTGAGAATTAACACACTATATTTTATTATTATATATGATGTTATACTATAATTTGTATAATATAATATATTGTCTAACATTACATCTCATTAGAATCACTTAAAAGGAATAAATAATAAAATTTTCTCAAAATATGAATAATGTTCATTTTGGATGTAAAATTGTTATTTTTCTAATAGAAATGGTACAACATAGTATAATTTTGGTGTTGCTTTTTGGGGTGTGCCATGAATTTAGCCAAATTCTTCCATCTCAACCTTCAAATTAACTTTTTTCTGAGTTTTGACCCAATGTGTTATAACAAAAGTAAAACATACTAAAATGTACAATAACATTTAGTAATACACCACCACATTCATACATATGCAAAGTTATATTATAATGCACATTACATTTTAATATGCTTTCATATAATATATTATCTTATATTACACCTTAAAATGAATAACTTTAAGCAAAAATTTTATAAAATTTGGTAGAAAAATGAACATTTCTTTTGGATGCAAAATTCCATTCTTTTGATTAAATGACACATCATAGCACACCCTAATGATGTTCCCTAAAGCTTACCTTAAATTTGGCCAAATCCATCATCATATCATCGGTGTTTTTATGAATTATACCAGTACAAACTCTACTACATCATACTATCAAAGACTAAAATATGCTAAACAATAAGTAGTAATACAAAATAGTATGCTATAATGCATGATGCTACACTATGTTATAGCATCCTATATTATAATACACTATAATATATTATATTATATTATATTGCATATCACATCATAAGGGATTGGTTAAGATAAAAAATCATAAAATTTGTCTAAATAATAAAAAACTATATATTTTAGTCATATCACTTACATATTTTAAATTAAAATAATATATTATGATGCCTTGCTCTACCTATTATGAATTTGGCCAAATTCCACCATTTTAAAGTATAAATCAACATTTTTATAAATAATGCTAGTGTAGGCTCGACTGCAAGATTCTAAAATACTAAAAGTATTTAAAATGTACAGAACAATATATTATGATATATGATGTTATACTAAGCTACAACATATAATATTTATTTTGAACATAAAATCTTACTTTTTGGATTACACGTGGTGTAGCACACCTTTGGTACTACAACCTAATTCGCACTTCAAATTTAACAAATTTCATCATTTGATTGATTAAATTAATATTTTTATGATTTATATTAATATAAACTATAGGGCACAATACCATAATATACTAAAACATTTCAAAACATCTTATAACATCCAAAAACACATCACTACATGGTCAAATATATGATGCTACATTACACTATAATATATGGTATTATAATATGATTTTGGGTTAGGGTTTAGGGTTTAGGGTTTTCAAATCTTTAATAATCAACGAAAAGTCTCTTGAAGACAGTTTCTTTAGCAACCTTAACTATGTTAGGATTAGGTCATTCTTTAGATCTACTCCTAATGACATATTTATTCAAGGTTTATGGTTTAGGGTTTATGGTTATGGTCTATGGTTAATTTAGGATTTAGAGTTTCAGGTTTAGGGTTAGTTTAGGGTTTATGATTTAGGGTTGTAGGTTATAGGGTTTAGGGTTTATGGTCTTAGGATTTAGGATAATACAGCTCTTAACAACCTCTTGTTTCAGAATTAAGAAAGCAGTAATTATAAAGGGAAACAACAAACCACTATCCCAAATTACCACAGGAAATGGGAATACAACAACAGATAAGAAGAAATAGGTAAAGGGCAGCTCCCCACCACAAACAGCTCCAATAAGAGACAATCAGAGATAACACCATAGGATCAGCTTGCTTATCATCATACTCAATAATCCAGTTCAGCCAACAATAGAAAAATATAAGTAATGTAGCTCTTAACAACCACCTTGATTCAGAAATTAAAAAGCAGCAAATATAAAGGGAAGCAGCATATCCCAAGCCCAAATAACCACAGGAAATGGGAGTACAATAGCATGTATGAAGAATCAGGTAAGGGGCTGGCTCAAATAAGTGGCAATCAGAGATAACATAATAGAAGCATCTTGCTTATCATTAAACTAAATAATCTAGTTCAGCCAACAGTCATGATAGTAATATCCAGCTTGTTGGCCATAAATCCATCCATTAAGATTAAACATTGCAAAGATTAAAATCAAGAGAGGCAAAAGCATAATCACAATGATCTGGACAAATCTAGCATAACCAAGAGGGAAAAAATAATAGCAGATGAAGTTATGCGACCGCATGTTAAGAAAATCCCAAAAGCCAATAACGGAATGTGCGAAATAGCCAACAACCATAAAAACAACCTGCTGGATAAAGGACCTGGAAATCCAAAGGCCAACATAATAAGCAATAATATTATTATTACCCCCACTATATAAAACTCAGTTGGAAGGCAGATAAGTAGAATGAAAATCGAAGGTGTTCAAAAGATGATCAGGAGAAAAGTCCCTCCAAGTAAAGATAATCAGGCTGACAGCTAAACTTGGATCCTCAGTTAAAGCAAACTGCATTAAGGAAGTCCAATCCTGCAAAGGGATAGTAAAATAAATAACTTCAAAATGACCCTGCTGAACAGGATGGACAACCCGAGCGGGGAAGCACAAAAGATTGATGATCATCACCAACCCCAAGATATAAATAGATAAGTTGGCCAAAACCAAACCAATACAAAGTTAATTTCCAGATAGATAGGGAAAAGGCTTGGCCAAGACTAGTAGAGTGGAAAAAATAGTAGCAAGTGAAACTAGTTAGTTTTTATTTTATTTAGATTTTTTATTTTTTTAGTTTAGTTTAGGTTTTTATTTATTTTATTTTAGATAAGTTTTTATTTTTTATTTTATTTTCTTTTTTGTTTTTTGGATTAGGTTTAGGTTTAGGTTTTGGATTTAGTTTATTTTTTATTTTATTTTAGTTTAGGTTTTATTTATTTATTTTATGTTTAGGTTTTATTTAGTTTAGGATTATGTTTTTAGCTTTTTAGCATTTAGGGATTAGGGTTTAGGTTTTGGGGTTTAGGGTTTAGGGTTTAGGGTTTAGGGTTTTTAGGGTTTAGGATTTAAGGTTTAGGGTTTAGGTTTTAGGTTTAGGGTTCAAGTTTTAGTTTAGAGTTTAGACTTTTGGTTTTTTTTATTTATTAATAGATAACAAATTCAGATTCAATATTTCTTCTTTTCGATTTCATGAACCAAGTAACACACCAAGTTTTCTAAGACACAAGTGACGACATAGATAAAAAATGAGCATGCATTGAGAAAATCAATAACTATAGATAAGTAAAATCATCTCTACTATAAAGACACAATTCGATAAGCAGCAAATTAGATCGATCATTCTTCAGTTTCTCCAGTTCCCATCAGAACCCCCCAGCCTCTTGAGTAGCAGGTCCACCATCATATCCTCGATCTCTCCCTCCACCACAACCACGATGGTAAACTTCGTCGCTCCTCTCGCTTCCATAACCACCACTACTGTGACCACCACCTCCATATCCACGGTAGCTCAGATCCCCACCACCACTACGATAATAGCCACCTCCACCTTTGGCTCCATCGCAAGATCTAGACTAAGCCTGATTGACAGTGATGTTCCTACCGTCAAGGTTCTGCTCATTCTTAGGGTTTAGGTTTAGTTTTAGGTTTATTAGGTTTTTGGGTTTATGTTTATTTTTTTAATTTATTAAGTTACTTTAGGTTTAAGTTTAGGGTTTGGGGTTTAGGGTTAGGGGTTATGGTTTTGGGTTTATGGTTTAGGATTTTAGAGCTTATGATTTTAGGGTTTAGGGTCTAGGGTTTAGGGTTAGGGTTTAGGGTTGTAGGTTTAGGGTTTAGGGTTAGGGTTTTTTATTTTTTAAAAATTAAGTAAATTAGTAGGTTTAGGTTTATTTAGTTCATTTTTATTTATTTTAGTTTATTTTGAATTTTATTTAATTTGGTTTATTCACATTAAGTTTTTTTTATTTTAGCTAAGGTTTTATATTTTAATTTATTATTTAGGTTTAATTTTAGGTTTAAGTTTATTTTTTAGTTTAGTTTTACTTTTATTTTATTTTTTAGGTTTAGGTTTTATATTTTATTTTTAGGTTTAGGTTTAGGTTTTTATTTTATTTTTTTAGGTTTAGGTTTTAGGTTTTTATTTTAGGTTTACTTTTAGGTTTTATTTTAGTTTAGGTTTAGGTTTATTTTAGTTTTTATTTTATTTTATTTATTTTAGGTTTAGGTTTAGGTTTTATTTATTTTTCTTAATTTATTTTAGTTTAGGTTTAGTTTTATTTTATTTTTATTTTAGGTTTAGGTTTTTTTTAGTTTAGGGTTTAGGTTTTATTTTATATTTATTTTTAGGTTTATTTTTTAGGTTTAGATTTTTATTTTGTTTTATTTTATTTTATTTTAGGTTTATTTTATTTTTATTTTAGGTTTCATTTTTATTTGATTTAGGTTTTTATTTTTAGTTTAGTTCAAGTTTTTATTTATTTTATTTTAGTTTAGTTTTTATTTTTTATTTTATTTTCTTTTTATGTTTAGGTTTTAGTTTATGTTTTTATTTTATTTTGATTTAGGTTTTTTAATTTATTTATTTTTAGGTTTTAATTAGTTTAGATTTAGGTTTTTAGCTTTTTTAGGTTTAGGGTTTCAGGTTTGTTTAGGGTTTAGGGTTTAGGGTTCAGGGTTTATGATTTAGGGTTTAGGGCTTTAGGATTTAAGGTTTATCCTTTAGGGTTTTTACTATTTAGGGTTTATGGTTTAGGGTTTATGTTTTGGGTTTAGAGTTCAGGTTTTAGTTTAGGGTTTAAGGTTTATGATTTTTTTTAATAAAAAACAAATTCAAATTCAACATTTCTTCTTTTCAATTTCATTAACAAAGTAACCCACTAAATTTTCTAAGACATAAGTGACGACATAGATCAAAATAGAGAACACATAGAGCAAATCAAAAACCCTAGATAACTAGAACTGTCTCTATTGTAAAGGCATAGTTTCATAAGTAGCAGATCGGATTGGCATCCTTTAGTTTCTCCAGTTCTCATCAGAACCACCCTGGCCTCTCTAGTAGGTATCTTGATCCTCTCTCTCTCTCTCTCTCTCTCTCTCTCTACCACCACCACAGGTGTAACCTCCATCCCTCCACCCGCATCCAAAACCTCCACTACTCCACCAGCACCTCTATATCCATTAGCACCTCTAGAGCCCCCACAACCACTATGATAACCACCACCTCCACCTTCACCTCCACCGCCAGATATAACTGAGCCTGGTTGGTGGTGATGTTCCTACTACCAAGGTTTTACCCATTCTTAGGGTTTAGGTTTAGGTTTATTAGGTTTTAGGGTTTATATTTACTTTTTAATTTATTTAATTACTTTAGGTTTAGGTTTAGGGTTTGGGGTTTAGGGTTAGGTTTTAGGGTTTAGGATTTAGGGTTTAGGGATTTAGGGTTTATGCTTTTAGGGTTTATGGTTCAGGGTTAGGGATTAGGGTTTAGGGTTTAAGGGTTTTTAGGTTTTAGGGTTTAGGGTTTACGGTTTAGGGTTTAAAATATTTTTTTTTAAAATTAAGTAAGTTGGTCAGTTTAGGTTTATTTAGTCTATTTTTTATTTCTTTTAGGTTTATTAATTTTAGTTTAGTTTTTTTTTAGTTTTTTTTAGGTTTAGGTTTAGGTTTAGGTTTTTTTTAGGTAGATTTATTTTTTGGTTTATAGGTTTTATTTTTTTATTTTTAGGTTTAGGTTTTATTTTTTATTTTATTTTTTGGGTTTAAGTTTTAGGTTTTTATTTTAGGTTTTATTTTTCAATTTAGGTTTAGGTTTATTTTTAGTTTATTTTATTTTATTTAGTTTAGGTTTAGGTTTAGGTTTAGTTTATTTTAGGTTTAGCTTTTGGTTTTTTTATTTGAGTTTAGTTTATTTTTGTTTAGGTTTAGGTTTATTTTATTTTTATTTTAGGTTTAGGGTTTATTTAGTTTAGGGTTTAGGTTTCAATTTTTATTTTTTATAGGTTTTATATTTAGTTTTATTTTCTAGGTTTGGGTTTTTATTTAGTTTTTATTATATTTTATTTTAGGTTTATTTTATTTTTATTTTACATTTAGTTTTTATTTTTTTAGGTTTTTTATTCTTAGATTTATTTTATTTTTTAGTTTAGTTTAGGTTTTATTCTATTTTAATTTGATTTAATTATATATTTATGTTTAGGTTTAGGTTTTTATTTTATTTTATTTATTTATTTTATTTATTTATTCTATTTAGGTTTAGGTTTTTTATTTATTTTATTTTTAGGTTTTATTTAATTTAGGTTTGAGTTTTTAAGTTTTTAAGATTTTGGGTTTATGGTTTTGTGGTTTTAGGGTTTAGTGTTTAGGGTTTAGGGTTTAGGGTTAGGGTTTAGGGTTTAGGGTTTAGGGTTTAATATTTAGGTTTTAGGGTTTAGGGTTTTTATGGTTTAAGATTTATGGTTTAGGGTTTAGGGTTAGCTTAGGGTTTAAGGTTAGTTTAGGGTTTAGGTTTATGGTTTAAGCTTTAAGCTTTAGGGTTTTTAGGGTTTAAGGTTTTGGGCTTTAGGGTTTAGGGTTTATGGATATAGTTAGGGTTTAGGGTTTATGGTTTAGGGTTTAGAGTTTAAGGTTTAGGGTTAGTTTAGTGTTTAAGGTTTAAGATTTAGGGTTTTGAGTTTTTTTTTAGCGAGAAAAAATTTAGATTCAACATTTCTTCCTTTCAATTTCATCAACCAAGTAACACACCAAGTTTTGTAAGACACAAGTGAGGACATAGATAAAAAATGAGCATGCATAGAGCAAACTAAAATCCCTTGATAACTAGAGCCATCCCTATTGTAAAGATACAGATCCATAAGTAGTAGAATGGATTGATCGTTCATCAATTTCTCTAGTTCCCATCAGAACCACCCCTGCTTCTCGAGTAGCGGGATCCATGATCATATGCCAGATCTCTCTCTCCGCCACCACCATGGTTGTAACCTTCATCACTCCTCTTGCCTCCATAACCACCACTGCTCTGACCATCACCTCCATATCCACTAGAACCTATAGATCCCCACCACCACTGCGATAATCACCGCCTCCAACTTCGCCTCCCCCGCCAGATCAAGACTAAGCTTAATTGATGATGATGTTCCTACCGTCAAGGTTCTACCCATTCTTACGGGTTTAGGTTTATTAGGTTTTAGGGTTTAGGTTTATTTTTTAATTTATATAGTTACTTTAGGTTTAAGTTTAAGGTTCGGGGTTTAGGGTTAGGGTTTAGGGTTTAAGGTTTAAGGTTTAGGATTTAGTGTTTAAGGTTTTAGGGTTTATGCTTTTAGGGTCTAGGGTTCACGGTTTAGGTTTTTTAGGATTTAGGGTTTATGGTTTTTTTAATTAAGTGAACTGATAGGTTTATGTTTATTTAGTATATTTAGTTAATTTTTTATTTATTTTAGTTTACTTTATTTTTTATTTTTATTTAGTTTAGTTTATTTATTTTAGGTTTATTTATTTCAGTTTAGGCTTTTATTTAAGTTTATTTTTTTGTATTAGGTTTAGGTTTATTTTTTAGTTGAGTATTATTTTTATTTTATATTTTAAGTTTAGGTTTTATTTTTTATTTCTGTGTTTAGGTTTAAGTTTTTACTTTATTTTTTTAGGTTTAGATTTTAGGTTTTTATTTTAGGTTTTATTTTTTAGTTTAGGTTTAGGGTAATTTTAAGTTTATTTTATTTTATTTAGTTTAGGTTTAGGTTTAGGTTTAGCTTATTTTAGGTTTTATTTATTTTAGTTTAGGCTTGGGTTTATTTCATTTTGTTTATTTTATTTTTATTTTAGATTTAAGTATATTTTTTGTTTAGGGCTTAGTTTTATTTATTTATTTATTTTTAGGTTTTATTTTTAGGTTTATTTAATTTTGTTTTTTTTTTTTAAGTCGGTTTTGGTTTTTTTTAGTTTAGGGTTTAGGTTTAGGTTTAGCTTATTTCAGGTTTTATTTATTTTATTTTAAGCTTAGGTTTATTTTATTTTATTTATTTTATTTTTATTTTAGATTTAAGTATTTTTTTGTTTGGGGCTTAATTTTTTTAATTTATTTTTAGGTTTATTTTATTTTGTTTATTTTACTTTTAAGTCAGGTTTAGGTTTTTTTTAGTTTAGGGTTTAGGATTTATTTTTTATTTATTTTTATATTTTATTTTAAGGTTTATTTTTTAAGTTTAGGTTTTATTTAGTTTTATTTTAATTTATTTTAGGTTTATTTTATTTTTTATTTTTATTTATTTTATTTTATTAGTTTAGGTTTTTATTTATTGTATTTTAGCTTTTTTATTTTTTATTAATTTTTTTAGTTTAGTTTTAGGTTTTTATTTTATTTTTATTTTATTTTATTTAGGTTTAGGTTTATTTATTTATTTTATTTTGAGGTTTTATTTAGTTTAGGGTTAGGTTTTATGTTTTTAGAATTCACGATTTAGGGTTTAGGGTTTAGGGTTTAAGTTTTAGGGTTTTAAGGTTTAGGGTTTTAAGGTTTAGGGTTTAGAGTTTAGTATTTAGGCTTTAGGGTTTAGGGTTTTTAGGGTTTAGGGTTTAGGTTAAGCTTAGGGTTGAGGGTTTAGGGTTTAGGCTTTATGATTTTTAGGGTTTAAGGTTTAGGGTTTTGAGTTAGTTTAGGGTTTGGGATTTTTGGATTTTGGGTTTAGGGTTTAATATTTAGGCTATATAACTTAGGGTTAAAAGTTTGCGGTTTATAGTTAGTTCATGGTTTAGGCTTTAGGGTTTAGGGTTTAGGGTTTAGGATTTATGGTTTAAGGTTTTAAAAAAAAAATTAGTAAAATGGTAGGTTTTAGTTTATTTAGTATATTTAGTTTATTTTTTATTTATTTTAATTTACTTTATTTTTTATTTTTTTATTTAGTTTAGCATATTTATTTTAGATTTTTAATTTTAGTTTATTTTTTAGGTTTAGGTTCAGGTTTAAGTTCATTTTTTAGTTGAGTTTATTTTTATTTTATTTTTTAGGTTTAGGTTTTATTTTTTATTTTTAGGTTTAAGTTTAGGTTTTCATTTTATTTTTTTAGGTTTAACATATATGTTTTTATTTTAGTTTTATTTTTAGGTTTTATTTTTTGTTTAGGTTTAGGTTTACTTTTAGTTTATTTTATTTTATTTAATTTAGGTTTAGGTTTAGTTTATTTTAGGTTTTATTTATTTTAGTTTACTTTATTTAAGTTTAGGTTAAAGTTTATTTCATTTTGTTTATTTTATTTTTATGTTAGGTTTAGGTTTTATTTTTTATTTTTTATGTTTTATTTTTAGGTTTATTTTTTAGGTTTAGGTTTTTATTTAGTTTTCATTTTAAGTTTATTTTAGTTTTTATTTTATGTTGAGTTTTTGTTTTATTTAGGTGTTTTATTCTTAGGTTTATTTTATTTTTTAGTTTAGTTTAGGCTTTTATTTTTTTTATTTTAGTTTATTTTATTTTATTTTTAGGATTATGTTTAGATTTTAGATAAGGTTTTTATTTTATTTTATTTTATTTTTTATTTCTTTAGGTTTAGGTTTTTTTTTATTTAATTTATTTTAAGGTTTTATTTAGTTTATGTTTAGGTTTTTAAGTTTTTAGGATTATGGGTTTAGGATTCAGGGTTTAGAGTTTAGGGTTTAGGGTATTGGGTTTTATGGTTTAGGGTTTTAGGGTATAGGGTTTAGGGTTAGGGTTTAGGGCTTAGGGTTTTAGGGTTTAGGGTTTACTATTTAAGGTTAAGGTTTTTTTATTTTTTTTATTTTTTTTAAATTAGGTAAAGTGGAAGGTTTAGGTTTATTTTGTTTATTTTTTATTTATTTTAGTTATTTTTTATTTTTTATTTTTATTTAGGTTTATTTTCATTTTTATTTTTTATTTTATTTTATTTTAGATTTATTTTATTTTATTTTAGGTTTAGTTTTTATTTTTTTTAGGTTTTTATTTTATTGTTTAGGTTAGGTTTTAATTTAGTTTATTTTTTATTTTATTATTTTATTTTAGGTTTATGTTTATTTTATTTTATTTAATTTTATTTTATTTTATTTTTTATTATTTTATTTATTTTATTTTACATTTTATTTAGTTTAGGTTTAGGTTTTAGGTTTAGGGTTTAGGGCTTAGGCTTAGGATTTAGGTTAGTTTTGTGAGGTTTAGTGTTTGGGTTTAGGGTTTAGGTTTAAGGTTTAGGTTTAGGGTTTAGGGATTAGGTTCAAGTTTTGAGTTTTAGGGTTTAGGGTTTAGGGTTTTAGGTTTTAGGTTTAGGGTTTAGTTTAGGTTTAGGGTTTAGGTTTAGGGTCAGGTTTCATTAGTTTAAGTTTATGGTTTAGGGTTTTAGGTTTTAGGTTTAGGGTTAGTTTTAGGGTTTAGGGCTTATGGTTTATGGTTAGGTTTTTTTTTATTTTTTTTTATTTTGTTTATTTAGGATCATATGTTTAGGGTTGTAGGTTTATTGTTAGTTTTAGGGTTTAGGGTTTAGGGTTTAGGATTTAGGGTTTAGGGTTTAGAGTTTTTCTTAAATTAACAAAACTGGTAGGTTTATGTTTATTAAATGTATTTAATTTATTTTTTATTTATTTTTGTTTATTTTATTTTTTATTTTTATATTGGAATATTTTTTATTTTTATTTAGTTTAGTTTATTTATTTTAAGTTTATTTATTTTTCTTTAAGTTTTTTATTTTAGTTTATTTTTTAGGTTTAGGTTTAGGTTTAGGTTTATATTTATTTTGTAGTTTAGTTTTATTTTTATTTTATTTTTTATGTTTAGGTTTTATTTTTTATTTTTAGGTTTAGGTTTTGGTTTTTATTTTATTTTTTTAGGTTAAGGTTTTAGGTTTTATTTTAGGTTTATTTTTAGGTTTTATTTTTTTAGTTTAGGTTTATTTTTGGTTTATTTTATTTTATTTAGTTTAGGGTTTAGGTTTAGTTTATTTTTGATTTAGGTTTAGGTTTTATTTATTTTAGTTTAGTTTATTTTAATTTAGTCTTAGGTTTATTTATTTTGTTTATTTTAAGTTAAGTTTTTTTTTAGTTTATGGTTTAGGTTTATTTATTTATTTTTATGTTTTATTTTTTGGTTTATTTTTTAGTTTTAGGTTTTTATTTAGTTTTTATTTTATTTATGTTTATTTATTTTTATTTTTAATTTAGTTTTTATTTTATTTAGGTTTTTGTATTTTTAGGGTTATTTTATTTTTTAGTTTAGTTTAGATTTTTATTTATATTATTTTAGTTTAATATTGATTTTTTATATTTCTTTATTTATAGGTTTAGGTTTAGGTTTAGGTTTTAGTTTAGGTTTTTATTTTATTTTATTTTTTTATTTTATTTAGCTTTTGGTTTTTATTTATTTATTTTGGTTTTAGGTTTTATTTAGTTTAGAATTAGGTTTTTAAGTTTTTTGGATTTAAGTTTAGGGTTTAGGGTTGTAGGTTTAGGTTTTTTTTTAAACTAAAAAGAATTTATTGCTCAGAAAAAAAAAAGAAACAAGAGTCCTTATTAGAGACTAAACTCAAAAAGAAAAAAACTATTGCTCAAATGAGCTATAGGAGAATCTTAAGGAGTTTAGTCCCTAAACTAATACATTAAAGAGGAATAAAGAAAAAAATAAGGAAAAAACAAAAAAAGCCAAGCAAAAGGCAAAAAAGGGGAAGAATCCACGGAGCTCCAAAAGAACCTCCAAAGAGACGAAGAACCAAAGGAAAATTAAACCTGCAATTGTAGACAACTCTAGCCATCTAAGAAAGAGGAGACCATCAATAAGACACCAACTCCCTCCAAGAAGAGGAAGAGACCAACTGAAAATGAGAATCAACAACCAGAAATCATAGCGAAGGAGATCAAAACAACAAGAGAAAAACTCACTGGATATGAGGAAAGAAGGATAATCACAATAATGAGGGGAATCAAATCCTAAGTGTATCCAGCTTCAAAGATGGGTTACAAATAGGAAAAGTCACCAACCATAAAATTATCAAAGGAAAAGAAAATCATCATATCATCATAGCCATCTAGCCAAAGAAAAATACAAACCTATCATAATTGCCACCCAACTAAAGAAAAAGTGGAGCTAAGGAAACAAAAAGAGAGAGGAAAGCAACATAAAAAATTAACATAAGGCAAACAAAACCAAATATGAACACCTCTTAAAAGTGGGAGAAAAAACTAACATCCTAAAAAAAATGAGCCCTCAAAGACAAAGCCAATAGAGCCCACACCAATTCAAAGCCACCAAGGCACCAAAGGAAGGGAAATAGCCAATAGAGTAGCCACACAGACACCCAAGAAAAATAGCCAGGAAGAGCAAGAAAGAAAACCAACCAATAGAAAAAGAAGGCCATAGCTAAAATAAAAAAGCTAGAGAAATAATAACCAAGGGACAAACCACCGCAGGACAAAATCCCAACCTACCACCATCAAAGAGAGCAAAAGCACCAACCAAAGAGAGGCAAGCCAACATGAATGAAGCCACTATCACAGAAAATAGAGAAAAGAAGAAACAAACAAAGGGCACCAAAAAATTCCAGTGAACATGAAGCCAAAATACCAAGCAAGAAAAAGAAAAATTAATAAGAATAATACTCCAGTAGCAAGAAAACACATAGAAAAAACTCAACCAACATAGATAAAACTAGCCATAAGCAAACACCTCCCAAAGATAAGACATATTATTTCCAAGAAGCTTTATAATGAGTAACCCTCGACAAGTGAGGAGGGGCATAAATCAGAACACTTATTTCCTTTTTCTTCTTGTAAATAGTTTTATAACCATTACTTTTCTCCAAAAAATCTCCAAGAAAAATTGAATCTGTTGTTATAAAGGCATGGGGATCACAAAGCTATCAAATTCAAAGAAGAGCATTGAAACATCCACAACATTAGATAAAGGAAAATAAAAAATAGTATGCATTTAGAAGTGAATAAAGGAGCCTAAAGAGCATTATTAAGAAGGAAATTATTAAAATTTTCACCTTCCAACAAAATATGAAGAGTATTCTCCCTGTCTTCATTCGTAAAAGAATCAAGAGAAGCAAAATCCAGATTTTCAGTACAAACTTCATGTAAGGGATTAAAATAAGATTCCAATCCCTTAGAAACACATAGCATATTACAAAAATTTTGAATAGAATTACTAGCGGTAGAAAAGCCATCATTTTGAACCGAAATAGAGCTATTAACAATGAGAGAATTGTCACAGGTATCTAAATCTTATTTTTTAAAAGAAGGATCGCCAATATTAAAAAGATTATCAGGACCAAAAGTTAAAATATTAGAAATAAGAACAATCTTTTCACCGCCATTCTCAATCAAAGAAGGCAAATAAATATTCTCTTTCCCATGATCTAAAGCAGACATAAGAGAAAGAGAAACAATATCCAATTGATTGGAAGAAATGGTGTTAGCATCAATAATATTCTAACCATCATCATGAAAGGACTTATGCCATCCAAACCAATAGAATCATTAACCACAACCTCAAAGTCTTCCCTTAACAGAATCATCAAAAGAAACACTTAGAGCATGATTATTAATTAGAACTTTTTTAGAAACATCAAAATTACCTTGTGCATTAGACAAATGATTAATAGGTAAAATTTTTTTCAGAAGATTTAGAAATATGGTTTTGCAAAATATTAGAATTTTGAAAATTAGAGTTCTCTTTATCCAACTTGAGAGAATCATTAGTTTTTTCAACAATCAAATTCTTCGGTGATTTTCTTCCTAAGAGGGGATATGCAACAAAACATTCAATTTCATGCCCATGAATCTTACAATGATTACAAAAATTGGGAAAGTTCTCAAAAATAACTTTTTGAAAATAACCGTAATTAACCAAATTTCTTTTGGATATTTTTTAGTAATATCAATCTCTACAAAAATTCTAGCAACATACAGTCTAGAAAAAGTAGCTGTTGCTTGATAAACTTGCAAAGGCCGACCAAAATTTGACCCAATAGCATAAAGAATATGATGATTAAATAGATGAATCCGTAAGTTAAGAAAAGAAATCCAAATGGGAATAATAAGAGACTCTTCATTAACATTAAACATAGGCGTCCACTTTAGAATACACATTTGACATTTAAAAATATAGCAAGAATGCCTAAAAAAATTCTTCCGTAAACAAGATCATTAGAAAGTTTAATCAAAACATGCCTCATCAATCAACCTAATAGAAAAGAACCAATTTAAGGTGAAAAAAAGAAAGAATGTCTTCCATATTAAGCTATTTGAAGGAAAACTTTCCAATCAAAGAAAAAATAAAGGCTCATAATCTTTCAATATTCGACATCACAAATCATAATCATGGTACCTTTAAACATCATATGAACCAAATTTAGAGGAGGCTTGGTGGAAGAGTTCTTACTAGCTAAAGCATCTTTGAAAGATTTAGTAACATAATCTAGAGGTTTACCCAAAACTCGATGCCCCAAATCCATCAGCTCATGGGATTTACCCCATGGATTGGAAGAAGTCAATGCCATGAGTCACGGTGCTGCGACCAAAATATGTCAATATCAGCCTAAGGCTGATAGTCTAAAGGGAACCCAAGAGAAAAAAATGTTCAAACACTAACCAAGAAGCCATAGTAAGGACAACAACATATGAGGAATCCGAAATCACCAGAGTTTTAGGCAAAGGGGGGGTTTCTGGTCAAGTTTTTTTAGTTTTTCTATTTAATTTTTAGTTTTATTAGTTTTTTTAGTTTTTTTAATTTTTTTTTAATTTTTAAATTTTTTTATCTTTTTAGTTTTTTTATTTTTTAATTATTTTATTTTATTTTATTTTTTTTATTTATTTTATTTCATTTTTTAGGGTTTAGGGTTTAGGGTTTAGGTTTTAGAGTTATTTTATTTTTACTTTAGGATTTAGTTTTATTTTATTTAGGCTTTTATTTTATAGTTTAGTTTAGGTTTTTATTTATTTTATTTTATTTTAGTTTTTTTAGGTTTAGGTTTAGGTTTAGTTTTAGGTTTAAGTTTAGGTTTTAGTTTATGTTCTTATTTTATTTTATTATTTTATTTTAATTTAGTTTAGGTTTTTTATTTATTTTATTTTTTAGGTTTTATTTAGTTTATGTTTAGGTTTTTAGCTCTTTAGGGTTTAGGATTTAGGGTTTAGGGTTTAAGGTTTATGGTTAGTTTAAGGTTTAGGTTTTTGGGTTTATGGTTTGGCATTTAGGGTTTAAGGTTTAGGGTTTAGGGTTTAGGTATTAGGGTTTAGAGTTTCGGGTTTAGGGTTTTAGGGTTTTTATAGTTTAGGGTTTAGGGTTTAGGGTTTATGTTTTAGGTATAGGGTTTAGGTTTTAGTTTATGGTTTAGAGTTTTTGGTTATTTTTTTAATAGAGAACAAATTCAAATTCAACATTTCTTCTTTTCAATTTCATCAACCAAGTAACACACCAAGTTTTATAAGAGACACGTGACAACATAGATAATAAATGAGCACACATAGAGCAAATCAAAAACCCTTGATAACTAGAACCATATCCAATTTAAAGACAGTTCCATAAGCAGCAGATCAACTCGGCCATTCTTCTATTTCTTCTGTTCCCATCAAAACCACCCTGGCCTCTTGAGTAGCAGGATCCACCATCATATCCCCGATCTCTCCCTCTGCCACCACCACAGTTGTAACCTCTGTCACTCCTCCTACTTCCATAACCACCATTACTACGACCACCACCTCCATATCCACCAACACCTCCAGATCCCCCACCACCATTGTGATAATCGCTGCCTCCACCTTCGCCTCGACCACCAGATCTAGTCTAAGCCTGGTTGACAGTGATTTTCCTGCCGTCAAGGTTTTGCTCATTCTTAGGGTTTAGGTTTATGTTGAGGTTTATTAGGGTTTAGGGTTTAGGTTTTATTTTTTTTTTATTTGTAAGTTTATTTTTAGGTTTAAGTTTTTATCTGTTATTATTTTATTTTATTTTCAGTTTATTTTAGGTTTATTTTATTTTTATTTTACATTTAGTTTTTATTTTTTTAAGTTTTTTATACTTAAGTTTATTTAATTTTTTATTTTAGTTTAGTTTTTTATTTATTTTATTTTATTTTAATTAGTTTATTTTATTTTATTTTTAGGTTTATGTTTAGGTTTAAGTTTAGGTTTTTATTTTATTTTATAGTATTTTATATTTAGGTTTTGGTTTTATTTATTAATTTTATTTTAAGATTTTATTTAGTTTAGGTTTAGGTCTTTAGGATTTTAGGGTTTAGGGTTTAGGGTTTAGAGTTTAGGGTTTAGGGTTTAGGGTTTAGGGTTAGGGTTTAGGGTTTAGAGTTTAGGCTTTAGGCTTTAGGCTTTAGCATTTAGGGTTTTTAGAGTTTAGGGTTATCTCAGGGTGTAGAGTTAGTTTAGGGTTTAAGGTTTAAGGTTTAAGGTTTAGGGTTTTTAGGGTTTATGGTTAGTTTAGTGTTTAGTGTTTAGGGTTTTAGGGTTTATGGCTTAGGGTTTAGGGGTTAGGTTAGGGTTAGGATTTAGGGTTTAGGGTTTAGGGTTTAGTGTTTTGGGTCTAGGGTTTAGGTTTTGGGGTTAGTATAGGGTTTAAGGTTAGCCTAGGCTTTAGGGTTAGTTTAAGGTTTAGGGTTTAGGGATTTTGGGGTTCAAGATTTAGTGTTAGTCTATGGTTTAAGATTTAGTGTTTTAAGGTTTGGGGTTTAGGGTTTAAGGTTTAGGGTTAGGATTAGTTTTTAGGGTTTTTTTGAGGAAAAAGTTAGAATTTTATTACCATAAAAGGAAAAATACAATGTCCTTACAAGAGATAAAGCTCAGAATTCTATACATTGCACTACAAAAAACCTAAAGAGCTAAACCCTCATCTAAGTACATTAGAAGAAGAAAAGAAAACAATGGTGAGTAACATTAACTAAAATGTATAACTAAAAAGCATGAGAGCAAAGTGACACATTCAAATAAAATAAAGCATGAAAATAGAAAAAGGTTGAGTCAGCAACAATTCATGATTCCTTTAAAAAAGCAAGATAAGCAAGCTCCATAGCAACAACAGTAGGGATGACTGAGAAATGACCAAGCCTTCAGTAAAGTTTTAACCTATTAAAGAATTCTGCAAAAAACACTACCAAGGCAAAAGTCATAGCTAAAAGGATAAGGATAAAGAGAGCAAAAGGAGAGAGCAGAGAAAGAAAAGGCTCACGCTAAGTTAAGATCATCTCAAGGGGAAACAATGCATATGAGCATCCAAACTTCATAAGAAGTGTTACAATCATATGTAAAGCTACAAACCAAAGAGAGGAGGTGAGTAACATCAAAGCTATCATAGCATAGATAGCGAGCCATCAAGGCAAGTACTCCATAGTGATCTACACCAAACAAATAGAAAACAACCGACCAATAGCCATTTAGTAGCCAACCCACCAACTAAAATCCATAATAGGCCAATCACATAAAGCCAACAACATAGAAGTTACAATAGGATCATTGGCCAAGCTAATGGAACCAAGCAGTAACACCACCATCATACCTTAATAAGCCAACAACTAAGACTAGCACACACAAAAGGAAGCCAAAGGCAGCCACCAACCACCATAAACTAAAAATCCCAATTCAGAAGGATTAGCAAAGGTTCGGTCAGCATAGCAAAAAATTATAGCAAATTGGCCAAGAAGAAGAAAAAAAATCAACAAAGAGAAAGCCAGCTAACCAAAATTCCAAGGACAACTAAAAGTCCTCCTACCAAAGCAGCTTAAGTAAAACATCCATAAGGTAGCCAAAGAACAACCCATCATTAGTAACCAACAAAGGAAAGATCCCTAGTAGCCAAGCAAAAGAAGTAAAATCAGCAAAACACCACACAATAGAAACAACCAACCAATCTAACCACCAAAATAGCCTCCTAGCCACCACCAAAACCAAGTGAATGTAAGACCAATAGTAGCCATCAAACCAAAATCACCCAAGATAGCTAGAAATAGCCACCAAAAGCCCTAAACTAACTAGCCAAAATAATAATACCAAAACTGCAAGAGAGAAAGGCTAAAATAAAAGGAGGACAAACCAAAACCAAAAGAAACAAAATAGAATCGAAACTGACCACCAAGCCCAATCAACAAGATAGAAAGTAATAACCAAAAAACCCCCCATTCCAAAATAAAGCCATAACTATACCACCAACAGTTCCTAGATATGTCACCTATAAGAGGAAAAAATAGCCAAACTGACTAGCCAATGAACTAACTAACAGCGTTAACCCAACCCACCATCAAAACCACCTATTCAACAATCGCAACAATAGATCCAAAATAGGTAAGTGAGCAACCAGCCCTAAAATGAGGCAAAACCCACACAGGAGAAAAAACCAATAGTAGATGAAGCCATAACCCAATAAGAGGTTATCAAAAATAACCAAGGAAAAAATATGGTAAAAACTAAACTAGGTAGATAGCAAAAACTTGTATAACATGATTAACCCTGATATCCAAGGAATCAACTTTAATAATAGCCTTCATACCATTTTTTTAGGATTGAGGCCAATTTTGAACAAAAGTAAGTATAAACTACGGTAGGAACAACATTCTCTTTAGGAGGATTTAATTTTTTTAAGTGGGGATGGAAAATAAAACATTCTAAATTGTCATGATTATGAATTTTATAGTGGGAATAAAATATTGGAAGTTTCTCCAATTCAACCTTTTGGGAATACCCAAATTTTTCAGAGCCCATCCAAACTTCCTTAGGGTATTTTTTAATTATGTCTAATTTCATGAGGATATGAGCCATAGAAGGATTAAATCGCTTAGTGGTCACTTGGTTTAGTTGCAAGGGTGACAAAATGAATGTGCATATTAGGAAGAGATAACCACATAGGGACATTAGGAGATTCCCTTATAATATTAAAAAGGGGTGACCACTTCAGGAAATTCATTTGATAATTAAAGAAGAAATAAGAATGACACAAAAAAAACATGTGAATAATCCAGATCGTTAGAAAGTTCAATAAGACCAATCAAGAAAGAACCTGTAAGCTTGAGATTATGGAAAAAAGAGTGGATCTTATCCAAATTCAGGTGACACAAAGCAAATTTATCGACAAGAGAAAATTCAAATGGTTTTGCCAACTTTTCAACATCCACATCGGATTTTCAAATAACTAAAGACATCAAATGAGATTATGAATCAATAGGGGAGTTTTACCAAGATCTTCCTTAAAAGATTTAGTATAAGAAGCGACATTAGGGCCAAGCCCTAAAGTGTCAAATGCCCTAAGCATCCATAATTTGAGGTGGAGCGCAAACTCACAGCCATGGTATTTGAACTTTTCAATATCCACATCAGAGCACATTATGGCCGACAAACCTCTAAAAGACATCAAAATGAGATTAACTGAATCAATAGAGGGATAAGTTTTACCAGAGTGCCTCCTTAAATGATTTAGTATAAGAAGTAGCATTAGGGCTGCCAAGCCCTAAAGAGTCAGATGCCTTAGAGAAAGCTTCCATAATTTGAGGTGGAGCCGAAGAAATAGAACTCACAGCAGCCATGGTTAATGATGAAGCATCATGCAAATGGCCAGATGCCATTCAAGCCTTTGAATTTGATCAAAACCAAGGCCAAAGCCATAGAAATCCCCAGTTGGGGATGCACCACAAAGAGGGATTCAAAAATCACCAAAGAATGAGAGAACGCAGGTTGGGTTTAGGGTTTAAAACTTTAAGGTTTATGGTTTAGAGTTAGTTTAGGGTTTATGGTTTTTTAGGGTTTTAGGGTTTAGGGTTTAGGGTTTTAGGGTTTAGGGTTTAGGGTTTGGGGTTTAGGGTTTAGGTTTAGGTTTAGGGTTTTAGGGTTTAGGGTTTATGGTTGTAAGTTAAGGGTTTACAGTTTCGATTTTAAGGTTAGTTTTAGGGTATAGGATATAGGGTTATGGTTTTTTTATTATTTTATTTTATTTTATTTTAGTTAGGGTTTATTTATTTATTTTTAATTAAGTAAACTGGTAGGTTTATGGTCATTTAGTTTATTTTTTATTTATTTTTATTTTTATTATTTTATTTAGATTTAGGTTTATTTTTATTTTTATTTAGTTTATTTTATTTATTTTAGGTTTATTTATTTTTATTTAGGTATTGTATTTTAGTTTATTTTTTAGGTTTAGGTTTATTTTTTAATTTAGTTTTATTTTTATTTTATTTTTAGGTTTATATTTTATTTTTTATTTTTTAGTTTACGTTTAGGTTTTTATTTTATTTTGTTAGGTTTAGTTTATTTTTATTTTAGGTTTAGTTTTTATTTTATTTAGGCTTTTTATTTTTAGGTTTATTTTATTTTTTTAGTTTAGTTTAGGTTTTTAATAATTTTATTTTGGTTTTTTTATTTTTATTTAGTTCATTTTAGTTTAAGTTTAGGTTTATTTTATTTTTATTTTTAGTTTAGTTTAGTTTAGGTTTTAATTTATTTTAGGTTCATGTTTTTTTCGTTTAGGGTATAGATTAGATTTTTTATTTATTTTTAGGTTTATTATTTAGGTTTTTATTTTTATTCAGTTTTTATTTTATTTTATTTTAGGTTTATTTTATTTTTTATTTTAGATTTAGTTTATATTTTATTTTAGTTTTTTATTTTATAGTTTAGTTTAGGTTTTATTTATTATATTGTAGTTTAATTTTTAGTTTTTATTTATTTTCTTTTTAGTTTTATGTTTAGGTTTATGTTTCTGTTTTAGTTTGTGTTTTTATTATATTTCATTTTAGTTTAGGTTTTTATATTTATTTTAGTTTTAGGTTTTATTTAGTTTAGGTTTAGATTTTAAACTTTTTAGGGTTTAGGGTTACTTTAAGGTTTAGGGTTTTAGGTTTAGGGTTTGGGGTTTAGGGTTTAGAGTTTAGGGTTTAGGTCTTAGGGTTTAGGGCCTAGGGTTTAAGGTTTAGAGTTTTAGGGTTTAGGATTTAGGAGGGATTTTAGGGTTTAGGGTTTAGGATTTAAGGTTTAGCGTTTAGGTTTTGGTTTAGGGTTCAAGTTTTTGTTTTGGTTTTAAGGTTTTTGTTTTTTGTTTAACAAAGATCAAATTTAGATTCAACATTTCTTCATTTCAATTTCATCAACCAAGTAACACACCAAGTTTTCTAAGACACAAGCAACAACATAGATAAAAAATGAGCACACATAGAGCAAATCAAAAGCCATATATAAGTAGAACCATCTCTACTATAAAGACACAACTCCATAAGCAGAAGATAGGATCAGCCATTCTTCAGTTTCTCTAGTTCCCATCAGAACCACCCTCGCCTCTCGAGTAGCGGGATCCACACTCATATCCCTAATCTTTCTCTCTGCCACCACCACGGTTGTAACCTCCGTCACTCCTCCCACCTCCATAACCACCCCTGTTGTTACCACCACCTCCATACCCACTAGCACCTCCAGATCCCCCACCACAACTACGACAACCGCCGCTTCCACCTTCGCCTGCAGTGCTAGATCTAGACTGAGCCTGGTTGACAGTAATGTTCTTGCCGTCAAGGTTCTGCCCATTCATATGGTTTCGGTGTAGGTTTAGGTTTATTAGATTTAGATTTATTAGGGTTTAGGGTTAGGGTTAGGGTTTAGGATTTAAGGTTTAGGGTTTAGGGTTTTTTAGGGTTTAGGGTTTAACAATTAGGGTTTATGGTTTTGTTTAAATTAAGTAAACACTTGGTTTAGGTTTATTTATTATTTTTTTAATTTTTTTTTGGTTTAATTTCTTTTAATTTTTATTTAGTTTATTTTTTATTTTTTTAATTTAGTTTATTTATTTTAGTTTAGGTTTTTTATTTTAGTTGAATTTTTTTAGGTTTAGGTTTAGTTTAGGTTTATTTTTTAGTACAATTTTATTTTTATTTTGTTTTTTAGGTTTAGTTTTTATTTTATTTTTTATTTTTAGGTCCACGTTTAGGTTTTTATTTTATTTATTTAGGTTTAGGTTTTTAGTTTTTATTTTAGGATTATTTTTAGGTTTTATTTTTTTTAGTTTGGTTTAGGTTTATTTTTAGTTTATTTTATTTTATTTAATTTAGGTTTAGATTTAGATTATGTTTATTTTTTAGGATTAGGTTTAGGTTTTATTTATTTTAGTTTAGTTTATTTTAGTTTAGGTTTAGTTTATTTTATTTTGTTTTTATTTTGATTTTAGGTTTAGGTTTTTTTAGTTTAAAGTTTAGGTTTTATTTTTTATTTTAAGGTTTATTTTTCAGGTTTAGTTTTATATTTAGTTTTTATTTTATCTTATTTTAGGCTTATTTTATTTTTATTTTAAGTTTAGTTTTAATTTTATCTATTTTTTTATTCTCAAGTTTATTTTATTTTTTTAGTTTAATTTAAGTTTTTATTTATTTTATTTTAGTATTTTATATTTGATTTTTTGGTTTTAGTTTAGGTTTTTATTTCATTTTATTATTTTATTTTATTTAGGTTTAAGTTTCTTTATTTATTTTATTTTTAGGTTTTACCTAGTTTTTGTTCAGGTTTTTAAGTTTTTAGGGTTTAAGGTTTAGAGTTTAAGGTTTGGGGTTTAGGGTTTAGGGTCTAGGGTTGTAGGTTCCACGGTTTAGTGTTTAGGGTTTATGGTTTCAATTTCAAGGTTCAGGCTTTTAGGGTTTAGGATATAGGACTAGTTAGTGTTTAAGATGAGTTTAGGGTTTAGGTTTTAGGATTTAAGGTTTTTTAGGGTTTAAGGATTAAGGTTTAGGGTTGTAGGTTTAGGGTATAGGGTTTAGGGTTAGTGGTTAATTTTATGGTTTAGGGTTTAGGGTTTAGAATTTAGGGTTTAGGGTTTATAATTTAGGGTTTAAGGTTTAGGGATTTTTTTAACATTAAGTAAACCATTAGGTTTAGGTTTATTTAGTTTATTTTTTATTTATTTGAGGTTTGGTTCTTATTTAGGTTTTTATTATTTAGTATAGTTTATTTATTTCAATTTAGGTTTTTAATTTTAGTTTATTTTTTAGGTTTAGATTTATTTTTTCCTTAAGTTTTATTTTTATTTTATTGTTTAGGTTTATGTTTTCTTTTCTATTTTTAGGTTTAGGTTTAGCTTTTTATTTTATTTTTTTAGGTTTAGGTTTTATGTTTTTATTTTAGGTTTATTTTTAGTTTTTATTTTTTTAGTTTAGGTTTAGATTTATTTTAAGTTTATTATATTTTATTTAGTTTATGTTTAGGTTTAGGTTTAGTTTATATTAGGTTTAGGTTTAGATTTTATTTATTTAGTTTAGTTTATTTTAGTTTAGGTTTAGGCTTATTTTATTTTGTTTATTTTATTTTTATTTTAGGTTTAGGTTTTTTTTTTAGTTTTGGGGTAAGGTTTTATTTTTTTATTTATTTTTAGGATTATTTTTTAAGTTTAGGTTTTTACGTAGCTTTTATTTTATTTTATTTTAGGTTTATTTTATTCTTATTTTAGGTTTAGTTTTTATTTCATTTAGGATTTTTATTCTTAGGTTTATTTTGTCTTTTAATTTAGTTAAGTTATTTTATTATTTTATTTTAGTTTATTTTTTCTTTTTATTTTATTTTATTTTTAAGATTACATTTAGGTTTTAATTTAGGTTTTTATGTTTTTTTTATTTTTTATTTTATTTAGGTTTATGTTTATTTATTTATTTCATTATTAGGTTTTATTTAGTTTAGTTTAGGTTTTCAAGATTTTAGGGTATAGGACTTAGGGTTTAGGGTTTAGGGTTTTAGGGTTTAGGGTTTAGGGTTTAGTGTTTATGGTTTAGTGTTTAGGGTTTAGGGTTTAGGGTTTTGAGGGTTTAGAGTTTTGGGTTTAGAGTTTAGGATTTAGGATTTAGGGTTTATGATTTTTTTTAGTTTAAGTAAATCAATAGGTTTAGCTTTGTTTAATTTATTTAGTTTATTTTTTTTATTTTAGTTTATTTTATCTTTTATTTTTATTTAGTTTATTTTTTTATTTTAGTTTTATTCATTTTAGTTTAGGTTTTTTATTTTAGTTTAGTTTTTAGGTTTAGGTTTAGGTTTATGTTTATGTTTTAGTTGAGTTTTATTTTTATTTTATTTTTTAGGTTTAGGTTTTATTTTTTATATTTAGGTGCTAGTTTATGTTTTTATTTTAATTTTTTTTGGTTTAGGTTTTAAGTTTTAGGTTTTTTTAGGTTTATTTTTACATTTTATTTTTTAGTTTAGGTTTTGGTTTATTTTTAGTTTATTTTATTTTTTAGTTTAGTTTTAGGTTAAGGTTTAGTTTATTTTAGGATTATGTTTAGGTTTTATTTATTTTAGTTTAGCTTTAGGTTTATTTTACTTTGTTAATTTTATTTTTAATTTAGGTTTAGGTTTTTTTTAGTTTAGTGTTTAGGTTTTAATTTTTATTAAATTTAAGTTTTATTTTAAGATTTATTTTTTAGGTTTAAGTTTTTATGTTGATTTTTATTTGATTTTAGTTTTTTATTTTTTTATTTAGGATTTTAGTTTAGTTTATTTTTTTGGTTTAGTTTTAAAATTTAGTTTAAATTTTATTATTTTATTTATTTTATTTAGGATTATTTTTTTTTAGGTTTAGGGGTTTAGGGTTTAGCTTAGGGTTTTTTTTTTAGGGAAACCCATGGGAGGGTATTTTATTGCCACAAAAAAAGGTTATAAGGTCCTTAAAGGGGATAAACTCAAACTATTCAAAGAGCTACAATCGACTAAGGGTAAATCCCCATCTAAGTACATCCAAGAGCAAAAGAAAACATTAAAGCAATCAAAAGATACAAGATGATTAACATAATAAGCTAAAGGAAGGTTATCAATGTTCGATGGTTGTAAGAGTGCTTGGTAATATGGAGCAAACACAAGAAGGAGAGAGAATCACACAAAGTTATAATAAGAGGAAGATTAGACGACTAAGGTAATGAGACAAAAGTTGAGGAAAATAACATAATATGAGTATGTTAGTAAGGAATTGTGATAGAGAGGCTCGAGCTCAATCACATCCTGTTGAGGCGATGCAAGTATGAGCATCCAAACTTTGAAGGGTTACATCACATGAGCTACTCTCAACCAATAGGGGTGAGATCATCATGACCATCATAGCCAACAAACTGTGAGAAGGAAGCACCAGTTGATATTCTTGTGAGCTTTATTACCTTCAAACCTAAGCAAAATCATATCTAAAATATATATAGGTAATTAAGAGAAGGATAAGGAGTCTCATTCAAGAAAATATCATCAATAAAGTCATCTTGACATGAGAATACATAAACATATAATGAGCCATCTTAGCAATCTCATGAATAGTCATATTCAAGAAATAGTTCATATAATCCTCCAGAAAATTACGAGGAGACAACTTGCTAAAAACCTATTAAATAAGTCAATGAGCTTATACTTAACACCATCCCAATCACATGATATGTAAATGAATCTTTTAGTGCAGAAAACAACCCAAGAAACAATCCCTTATTAATGTCCGAGAAAGCAATAGTAAGGAAGATAGCAACAAGAATGACTGCAACCAACCAAAATAAGCACCAAAAAATAGTTAGAGCGGCGGCTCGATAGCGAGCATTCAAGGCCACCATTCGGATAATCCGGATCAATAATCAATCCAGAACAAGGCAACAAAAGGCAACAACATCCAAGATAGAAAGGGACTAAACTAGCCATAATATTCTTTCAAATAAATTGCTCATAAGGCACCAACTCGAAACGAGGTAGCAAGATACGGATAAAATAGAAGATAAATTATGCAGCATCGACCAGCCAAAGCCAAAGAAATACAACATTGGAACTTGCCATAATAAAATCAACAAGTGAATTGAAATGAGTCTCAACATTAAAATCAGAAAATAGCATTAAGATGGCAACATCCAAGATAGGAAGATACAATTGGCCATAAAACTCCCCAATCGAAACATGGCAAAATAGATAAACAAATAAATAAAGCATAAAAGTTATCTGAAGGCACAAATCATCTAAATCACCAAAACCCTCACCATCCAATGTCGAACTTTGAGGCAGAGACCCTAAAATTCTACAACCAACAAAGAAAGAGCCAACTGTGACAAGGTAAAACAAAAGGTAAATCTCCAATAAGAGACAACCAAAATAGAAAAAACCAGTTAACCATGATGCCACTCATCCGGATAATCAAAATAATAGATACAAGTTTGACAGAAAAAGGATGGCGTAAACATAAAAGGTAGATCAATGAATTGATAGGCATAAAATAAACCGGAAGGTGGTTCAAAGCAAAATCTACCAAGCAATCAACAACTGATAAAAGACTCTTTGGACAAAATAATCAAAGCCCAGAGGTGGTATTGATCCAGATCGACCAACAAAGGCGGTTAAAACCATCAAGCTCAAGATTCCACCCATAAACATATATCGTAAAGGAAAGGATAGATAATGAATGACTCCCACCATAAGCCTATCCGGTAAGTGACATTGAGAAATCGATCTGTCGATGCTTATTAACCATAACCCATTACGCCAAGGATAATGACAATAAGTGGGTTTGTCAACCCAATTATGCATATAAGAGAAATCATTGATTAATTCCAAGCATAACAAAGAAATGTGCTTCAAGTTGTACATCTTCCAATCATAGCATTGGATGGGAGAACAACAACAAGGAAAAGCAACAACATCCCAGGTGTTAGCAATCAACAATCCAGAAAATAGCAGCTTGGACAATTTTATAGAGTAAGCGATTACACAATCTCAAGATGCACAATGATAATCCCTTGAAAACTCCAAACCTCAAGCATGGGAAGCAAGACTAGAAATAGCAAGACTAGTATTGAGAGAAATAACACAATTCCATTTCTGCAAAATAAGGTGGGATATCCTAAACAGCAAAATAACAGCAATAAAGAAAATTGCAACCAATAGGTGCTTAATAGCAGTTCTAAGAGCAAATAGTTTAGTAGCAGGTTGCTTTGTCACATTAAGCCGATTGCCAAGGATATTATCATAATCGGTAAAATAGGGTAGACCATTGGTTACATGTAAGCAAGAGTAGAATGGTCTTCGATTTTCATGATCTCCTCAAAACAAGGGTGAAAACAATTGTAATAAAGTCAACATCAACCCAAATGTTAACAACAAAAGGAGAAAATGAAACATAAAGAGGAGGGTAAACACAGTAAGAACCAAAAGGAGCAGCCAACAAGGAAATCCATTCCTGCAGGGGATAGAAGAAGACATCATTACTAAGCAAGAATTTTAAGACAATAAAGGTCCAAAACCAGAACTTGCTAAGACAGTAGCAGGAAAGATGGAAAAAAAAATAGCAGAGGAAAAGCGAGAAGCGGGAAAAAAAAAAGAGTAACCAAAAGAGATTAAAAAACCAAATCAACAAACAAATCAACAAACAACCATGGTAGCAAACCTCCAAAACCCAAAAAGTAATTAAGCCCAATCCATTCCAGGACAAGGATTTCAAACCAAAATAACCATTAAAATGACAAGAATATTACAATTTCTTCCCTTGAAAGCATCGAGGTTAGTATATAAGCAAGGGCAGTATCAGAAAGTCCAAGCCCAACAGCCAACCAAAATCCTTTCAGCATAAGTGTTGAAACCTTTATGAATTAGGCCTTTAAGGAGGAAAGAGTCCCAAGGAATGTAAGGAATGTAAGCATCAGCCAAAGAAATACTATAATCATCAAAATAAAAATCAAGATAATGCACCCTAATTCATTGCTAGAAGCAAGGTAGTAGCAATGCTCCAAGCCATATTGTCGGAGAAAAAAGCGGTTAAAGAAGTTAGTACAAAAATCTAAGCCCATCAAAATAGATAACTTCCTCAGAATGGTTAATTCTCTCGGGTTTAGAAATGAATGTATAAATGAAATTAAAGTCCCAAGTGGGATTGGTTATAAAACCATAAGTAACACAAGGCTCAAGGTTCCAATTCAGATAAAGATGTGCATAAAGTTCAACATCACATAATATTGTAAATGCCAAAAGCAATTCTTCCAACTAGAGGAGAAGTGGTAAAGGCAGCAAGTCATGGCAAAGAGCACAAGACAACAATGATATCTATGTGGAGTATCCATAAAGAACACAAGGAAATAGAAAACTAGAAAAAAGGGAGGCGAAGAGGAGAATTAGATTCTGAGGTAAGGAAGCCCAGAATTGTCCAAGTTAACCAGACCACGCAAGTATTTGGGTAATGTAAATTGATCAAAGAAGATGATATTGTCTAATCTCACCAGTTTGCAAGGTAATCCACACATTACCTTCACGCCAAACATGAGTGATGGTAAAATTCAGTTGAGAGAGAAGAGCCCTAGTTTTCTTGAGGAGGTAGTACAAACAAGCATTGCTCATATTGGTAGAAGTCAAAAGGTCAATCAGTAGAAGAGCGTCCACCTCTATCCAAATATTGAGCCGTCATTTTGAATGGCAAATTTCTAGAGCTTTGTGGACCATAAGCTCGATAAGGGGCATGGTGGAAATAAGGGGATAAGCAAATGCACATAGAATATCCACGAAAATGCCTCCACAACTAGAGCCATTATGAGAGAGAGCCATCAATAATTTTAATAATATGATCAAGAGGTTTTCCAAAAAATTCTATCATTTTGATAGTAAGGCAGTCGGAAGGTTGAGGCCCAGTTTATTAGCTACAGATTTACAACCTTTAAAATGTTTGTGATGAATTAAATTGGCTTTAAATAAGTCACAAATTTATTTTAGTTCTAATAATCCTCATGTGATTCATACAATCCCGATGTTTAGCTTCATTTGGTCCATCCATATGAACCAAATAAGAGTAATGGCGATTATGATTTTAATATGACCTTTAATTGCATTGTCAAAGTAAACTTCAAGAAGTTGATATAAAGTAAAAGAACAATTAAAATTGACAGTGTTGAATAAATCGTCATACCAAATCCAAATTTTAGAGGCAATAGGCCCATTAACAAAAACATGGTTAACATTTTTAATATGTGAACAACATTGACATTTAGAGGGTAAATAAAACCCTTTACCCCACAACAAATAGAATAAAGTTTTTTAGGATACGCCAAGTTAGAGCGAGTAAGAAGAGGGGATATTGTTATTCCAAATTTTGGAGAACATAATAGAAGAATCGATTGTCTTTAATGTGAATCCACACATTTTAAGGTTGAAATCCCCATTATGAGATAACTTAAAGATAATCGATCATGATTGTTAGAGTGATAGGAATATTAGTAATCATATTTAAGAAAGTGGAAGGAATAGAATCATAATCTTACTAGTGTTCCACTTGTGGTTTTGCCAGAATTAACTCTAATAGCGGAGTGAGTGAGTGTAGAGTAAGTCATCAAATGGATCCACAACCACTCAGTTGTCTTGCCAAAAGAAGGAATTGCCGAGTTTATGCCCCAAAAAATTAAGGATTGCATCCCATTTGTGAGAACAAAGTCTTCTCCACAAGAGAATCACCGATTTAAAGGACAAATGAGAGGATGTTTACCACGGCAATATTTAGAAGTCATGAAATTGCCCAAAGACTATTTTTGCTCCTAAAATTCCACCAAAGTTTGTAGGAGAAGGCATTGGATAACTTCTTTGATGGATTTACATCCCACCTCCCTCTTCAAGAGTACCACAACTTTTAGACCAAGATGACTAGTGCATTCTTTTAGAGGTATTGGTTCCCCAAAAAAAATTTGTTTAAGAGACACTCAATTCTATTATGGTAGAGTTGGTAGGCACAATGGTTTGAAGAAGGTATATGGGCATGGAATTTAGAGTGCTCTTGATCAAGGTAAGCCTACCAAGAAGAGAGTAAATGAAATTCTCAAAGCCAAGATTTTGTTAGAAATTTTTGAATTAGATCATCAAAAGGTGTGATCTTTTTTGTCCTTTGAAAGAGCTCCAAGGTAATTAAGAGGAGTTGATTTTGCTTAAAATTAGTAATTATGGATATTTGGTTAAGTCTATTAGAGGAATCTTAGTTGAAGGAATAAAACGCATTTTCCTTCATTAAGAAAAGACCACTAACTTTACCAAAATCATTTAGAAGGTTCTTGATGGTTTTAACATGTTGAATGGAGCGTTGAAGATAATGAAATCATCTCGCAAAGCTAGAAATAGGGAAACCTCCATGAGTTTTTAAAGACATATTAGGATTATTAGCAAAAGATCATTAAGGCTCTTGACGTATTCAATAGCGATGATAAAAGAAAAGGTGATAGTGGGTCACCTTGCCTCAAACCATGGCTAGAAGGAAAGAAACCTATGGACTCACCATTCATGATAACCAAAACCATACATTCATGATACATCTTTTATAATCGATAAAACTATCGAAAAACCAAATAAATTCGATTTGAAAGAAAATCCCATGAGAGATTATCAAAGGCTTTAGCGATGTCAAGTTTGAATAAGATGTTGCCTCTAGAATTGATATCAATGTCATGAACCATTTCTTGAGCAAGAAGAATATTATCTGATATTGCTTTGTGTTTAACAAAACCAATTTGGTTTGGGGAGATGATTTTAGGAAGCAAAGGGCTAAGCCTATTATTTATTAATTTAGCAATGAGTTTTTGAAAAAAGGTGCAAAGACTAATCGGTCTAAAATCGCCCCAAGATTCAAGATTGTTAGTTTTGGGAATAAGGACAATAGAAGTGCTTGAAAAGTATTTGGGAATGGGATTGCCATCAAAGAAATCAATAACAACATCAATTTGATTTTAATAAATGGCCAATAATCTTTGAAAGAAGTGGGTCGTCTATAGCCATCCGGCCAAGAATAGTGTTCATGTTCTTAAGAGTATTACTAATCTCCTCTTGAAGGACACATAGTGAGTAAATGATTATCCTCACATTAATCATAGAAGGAATAAGATGGGTGTTTGATAAAGTATTCCGGATTAGAATTTAATAAAGTTTGGAAATGATGAATGATAGAATCCTTAATATCATTGTTATCGGTTATCCATTCACCATTAGAGTTCTTAATTTTCTTAATCGAGTTTAAGGCTTTCCGTTTATTACAAATGGCATGAAAATACCTGGTGTTTCTATCACCATCAGCAATATGTTTGCTTGCGACTTTTTGATGCCAATAGGTTTCTTCCATGTTTTGATAATTAACCAAGTTATTCTTGGCAATGTTCAACTCCTCAAGTTTACTAGGATCAGTTGAGACAGCCTCTTCAAGAGAACAAACCTCTTGTTCCATAGCTTTAAGATTTGTGAAAAGGTTTTAAAATGTGTTTGTTCCAATTAAGATTTTGTTTAAGTCTTTTGAGCTTAAGCCAAAGATGAGTCATACCTTTAACAATTATCCAGAAAATAGGGGCCATCCAATTAGTGATAGCGACATTGGTGAAGTCACTATGTTGGGTCCACACATGTTTGAAATCAAAGGAGAGGAGTAGACGGGTTGGGGGGATTTTTGAAGGAAATCAAAGAGGAGCATGGTCGGAGACAAAGTTACTCAAATGCTCAACAATGGTAGTAAGACCATTGATTGATCCAAAGAGAATTAAAGAGGGTCCTATCAAGAGCGCCAAAGTCTAGAGTTGTGCCACGTGAAGTTAGACCCATGAAACCAATGTCGTCGATTGCAATCAAGGTCATATTTGAGAAGTCCTCCATGGAATGAAGGTTAGAGAACATCCTCCCCTTCTTTCCGAACTAGCTATGATAGTATTGAAATCACCCCAACCAACCAGGGAAGGTTAGCCGAAGAAGTGAAGGTGCGTAAGTGATTCCAAAGGATGTTTCTATTACAAGAAGCATAGATAAAAGAGCCAAAAGCCGATAAGTCACCTAAGGAGATTTTGACATTAACCAATTGGTCAAGATCATCAATGATGGAAATGGTGATGGAGTTGTGCCAAAAGCACCAAATTTTATTATTAAGATTGAAGAAGAAATTATGAAAACCAAGGGATCTAGCGACAAAAGCAATCTTAGAAGAATTAATGAAAGGTTCAATAAGAACAAGTAACTTGATATTATGAACACGACAAAGACTCCTAACACGATTGCAGACAGGAAGAGACCCACAACCCGGATATTCCAAATAAGAAAATTAATCATAAGAGGACAACCAAAAGGGAAAAGGAAAAGAAAGGAAAAGAGAGAGAGAAATGATGACACATTACTTGTGTGGGGTGGAAGAAGAGCGAGTGGTTCTAGTGAGGTTATTATTAGAAAATTTTGCTTTGTAGGGTTTTTTTGTTTTAACAATTTGAAAGGGTCTCTAATCCAAATTATCTCTCATCGAAAGTGATTGATTTTGGGTTCCGAGAATAGTAGAAGAATCTATCAATGTATTTAGAAGAGGGATTTCACCTTCTTCCTCGGATAGAGTGTGAGAAATTGGGATCAATTGATTATCACTGAAGGGAAATAGATGTGGAAGTTGGCACCATTTGTAATACAAATATCTTTGTCAATATGTTCTCGACCATAGGGTCATCATTGTTTTGGTCCAATATATGATTCCATTCAAATTGTTTAATTGGGTGTCCAATATAAGGCTACCATTCAGATTTTCAGTAGGATTTAAAGGAAGCAGAACTATCATGGGAACCTTTACTAGCGGGTGAGGTTAGGTAAATTGGCATTGGTACATCACACCCCTCATTGGTTTTTAGTACCAAGGTCGTGTTTTCACTAGATAGATCGGTAGGAGGTGTAGGGAGGAGAGGTTCTTTTTTAGTATTTTTAGGCACATATGCTAGAGTAGTGGTTTTCCCAGTTCCATTAATGGTATTCATATTCTGTGGTAAATTTTTTCTGAGATTAGGATGAAGCATGAAGCATTGGTGATCGTGCCTGAATCTTGCATGAGTGCAAAAAGGAAAATTTTGAATTGACTTTTGACTATATCCAAATTTTTTGAGCCAATCCAAACCTCTTTGGGATATTTCTTTGTGATGTCTATCTCAATGAGAATACGAGTGACAGATGGCCTAGATCTAGTGGCCTGCTTGGTCTATTTGGAGGCCTACCAAAAGGCCACAAAAAAAACTTGATGAGTGACATAGTGTATTCGCATGTTAGGAAAAGCAAGCCAAAGAGGGACAATGGGAGATTCCTCTTTGACATCAAAGAGGGGAGACCATTTCAATAGCCGCATTTGACAATTATGCTTGAAGTAAGAACGACGAGCGAAAACTCGTGAGTAATCTAAATCATTTGAGAGTTGAATAAGAATGTGACGGGGATCGATCAGATAGAGAAAGAACCCTTTTAAACTATGAAAGAAAAGTGAATATTATCAAGAGTTAAGGAGAATTTACCCACCAAACTCAAAGGGCTTAGCAAGTTTCTCAACATCGATCGAACACATTGCGTGCAATCCATGATAAGATGTCAAAATGAGATTAACGAAGCATTCGAGCTAGGGATCTTACGGATAAAGCATCTTTGAATGATTTAAATAAGTGCATTAGTGCAATCAAATCCAACCTAGGGTTGAGAGAAAGCGGTGCGCGTCGAGGCGGCAGATTCGAGACCAGAGCCTCATTGTGCTAATCCAAGGATGTCACATCTGGAGGTCACTCAGGCGAGAAGCATCAGGGCCAGATGAGCGCCAATCCAGGGGAACTCAAAATCGCTAGAGGGAGAGGGAAGAATTTATTTTTTAAATTTAATTTAAAATTTAATTATTTATTTATTTATATTTATTTTTTATTTAGATTTTATATTTATTTTATTTATTTTTATTTTATTTATTTTTTAGATTTTAAATTTTATTTAGTTTAGGTTTAGGTTTTAGTTTTAGGTTTAGGGTTTAGGTTTTAGGGTTTAGGGTTTAGGGTTTTAGGTTTAGGGTTTATGTTTAGTTTTGGTTTAGTTTTTAAGTTGGGTTTAGGGTTTAAGTTTTAATTTAGGGTTAGGTTGTAGTCTAGGGTTTAGGGTTTTGGTTTTTTATTATTCAACATTTCTTTTTAATTTCATTATAACACACCAAGTTTTATAAAACACAAACAACAGATTGAGCTTTATCAAAACCCTAGATAACTAGAAGTCTTTTTTATTTAGTAGTAGATAGTTTATTCTTATTTTTATTTTTATTAGGATACATATATCTTTATTTTCACTTTTTTATTTTTTCCAGGATTTTTTTTTTTAGCTTTTTATTTTGTATGTTCTTGCCATCAAGATTCTGCCCATTCTTAGGGTTTATGTTTATTAGTTTTAGGTTTTTTATTTTATAATTTATTTAGTTACTTTAGGTTTAGTTTAGGGTTATTTTTAGCATTTTTTTAGGCTTTATGTTTAGGTTTTTTTATATATTAGGGTTTATAGGTTTAGGTTTTAGGGTTTAGGTTTAGGTTTAGGGTTTATGGTTTAGGTTTAGTGCTTAGGTTTAGGGTTTAGGTTTAGTTTATGATTTAGGTTTAGAATTAGTTTAGGTTTATTTTCTTTAGGGTTTTAGTTTAGGTTTAGGTTTATTTATGATTTAGGTTTAGGGTTTAGGGTTAGTTTAGGGTTTGTGGTTTAGGGTTGTATGTTTAGTGTTTACGGTTTTGGGTTAGTTTAGGGTTTGTGGTTTTAGGGTTGTAGGTTTAGGGTTTATGATTTTTAATTTTAGTTTATTTATTTAGTTTATTTAGTTTATTTATTTATTTTAGTTTATTTTATTTTATTTTTATTTAGGTTTATTTTTTTTTATTTAGTTTTATTTATTTTAGGTTTTTTATTTTCATTTTGGTTTTTTACTTTAGTTTATTTTATAGGTTTAGGTTTAGGTTTATGTTTATTTACTACTTTACTTTTATTTTTATTTTATTTTTTATGTTTAGGTTTTATTTTTTTTTAGGTTTAGGTTTAGGTTTTTATTTCATTTTTTTAGGTTTAGGTTTTAGGTTTTCGTTTTAGGTTTATTTTTAGGTTTTATTTTTAGTTTAGGTTTAGGTTTATTCTAAGTTTATTTTATTTTATTTAGTTTAGGGTTTAGGTTTTAGTTTTAGGTTTTAGGTTTAGGTTTTATTTATTTTCATTTAGTTTATTTTAGTTTAGGTTTACGTTTATTTTATTTTATGTATTTTATTTTTATTTTAGGTTTAGGTTCTTTTTTTTAGTTTAGGGTTTAGGTTTTTTTTTAAATAGGTTTATTTCTTAGGTTTAGGTTTTTAATTAGTTTTTATTTTATTTTATTTTAGGTTTATTTTCTTTTTATTTTATGTTTAGTTTTTATTTTATTTAGATTTTTTATTCTTGACTTTTTTATTTTTTTTAGTTTAGTTTAGGTTTTAATTTGTTGTATTTTAGTTTTTTATTTTTTAGGTTTAGGTTTAGGTTATAGTTTTGGTTTTTATTTATTTTATTTTATTATTTTATTTAGGTTTAGGTTTCTTTATTTATTTCATTTTTATGTTTTATTTAGCTTAGGTTTAGGTTTTTAAGGTTTATAATTTACTTCTGATTTCTTAGTTTGGGGTTTAGGGTTTAAGGTTTAGGGTTTTAATGTTTAGAGTTTAGAGTTTTGGGTTGTTGGTTCATTATGTAGGGTTATTTTAAAATTTTTAATGTTCTATCATTTTAAATTAAGTAAACGTTTAGGTTTATTTAGTTTATTTAGTTTATTTTCTATTTATTTTAGTTTATTATATTTTTTTATTTTGTTTTATCTTTATTTATTTTTAGTTTAGGTTTTATTTTTTTGGTTTATTTTTAGGTTCACAAAGGCTTAGGTTTATTTTTTAGTTTAGTTTAATTTTTTATTTTATTTTTAGGTTTAGGTTTTTTTATTTTTTTATTTTAGGTTTATGTTTATTTATTTTGTTTAGGTTTTGGGTTTTTTTATTTTATGTTTATTTTAGGTTTTTTGTTTAGGTTTAATTATTAGTTATTTTATTTTATTTCTTAGTTTTTTAGGTTTAGTTTATTTTAGTTTAGGTTTAGGTTTTATTTATTTTAGTTTAGTTTATTTTAGTTTAGGTTTAGGTTTATTTTATTTTATTTTAGGTTTAGATTTTATTTTTTTTTTTTTAGTTTAGGTTTTATATTTTATTTATTTTAGGTTTATTTTTAGGTTTAAGTTTTATTTAGTTTAAGTGGAACTTTTCTATCACACAACAGGACAAATGCATTTCTCCACTTCAACGATCCAACTTGAATTCTACTAATAACATCTCCATCTATTTCACCATCATTTTGAACAATAGAGCCTAAATATTTGAATCATTCTCTCTTATTAATAACTTGTTCACCTAATTTCCAACACTACCATAAGAACTTCTACAACTAAAATTACACTCCATATATTTAGTTTTAGATCTACTTAAATGAAAACCTTTAGACTCTAATATTGACCTCCATAATTCAAGTTTCTCTTGGACTCCTTCTCTAGTCTTATCAACAAGAAGAATGTCATCAGCAAAAAGCATACACCAAGGTACATCTTCCTATAAATGCTTAGTAAGAACATCCATAACTAAAGAGGGCTTAAACATCCTTGATGTAATCCAATGAAATGGAAAAATATTTTGTCAATCCTCCTTGTGTTTGGACAAAAGTAACAGCTCTAGTATACATATCCTTAATGACTTGAATATAACCAATATTAACTCATTTCTATTCTAGAACTCTCCAAAGAACATCTCTTGAAACTTTTCATAAGCTTTCTCAATCAATAAATATCATATGTAAATCCTCCTTACTTTTCTCTATACTTCTCCATCAAACCTCTTAAAAATGTATAGCATCCATATAGATCTACCTGCATGAAACCAACATTGTGAGAAACTTTTCACATTGTAACCTATCTTTGAATTACTCTCCCATAATTTTTGTATGACACATTAACTTAATTCTCTATAATTTGCACTCTTGTGCATCACCTTTTAAATATAGGAACCAACAAACTCTTTCTCCACTCATATCTTTTATTCTTTAAAATAATATTATAAAGATTTGTAAGCCAAGAAATTCCATGATCTCCTAAACATTTACTTCTATTGGAATATCATCAAGTCCTACTACTTTTCCACATTTCATCTTCTCCTTCATATTTACTAATCATTAAAAATAAAATTTCTAATTTTCTTCATTTTTATCTTCATATTTTTTATACTTATACATCTTTCACCTTCTTTGGTACTAATCTATTGTAAATCACTAAAAGCTAAATTTTTTGCATCATATATTTCTTTCTTAGAATCTAGGACTTTATAACTTTCCCAATTCTCCAAGCTTTATATCTAAACCAAGTTTTATAACAATTCTTCTTATTTCTTATCTTTTCTTGTACACTCTGACTCCACCACCTACTATTTTTATTAAAAGAAGCTTTTCCTTTCGATTCTCCAAGCATATTTTTAGCAACTTTCTTAATTTCACTTGCTATTTTTTCTCACATAACATTAGCTTCTTTATGAACATCCCAAATTCTAAGCTCTTGTAGTTTGATCTTAAAAATATTTTTATTTTTCTTCTTTAAGTATCCGCATCTAATCCTCCTCTTCCAATCTTTCATCTTAAAATTTAAAACTAGCAATTGATGTTGGGTACTTAAACATTCACTTGAAAAAACTAAGACCAAAAGAAAAACAGAGTTCATGTCTTCACAATCAAACAAGAAAGGCAGCAAGGCTGTCACCCAAACTAGAAAAAGGGAAGTAGTAGCAGCCAAGAGAAAGGAACCATAGGAAGAGCAGGCCAACCAACATGACACCAATGAAGTAGGAAAGAAAGGCCAAAATAGCCACCCAGCCAACCAACCAAGCCATCCAAAATAACCAAAACCAACATAGCAGCCAAACCACCAGCGAGAAAATCCAAATCAATGAAAAGACCAACAACATCATGCCAAAACTACCTAAGACAACTAGGAAAATGGTAGAAGTAAACATCAGCATCCACCAAACCCAACCAAAGCATTAGAAATTCTAATCTAGGTGAGGTGAATATCCAGCCAAAAACAAAATGGAGCAAAGACTAGTAAGACAACTAAAACCATCCATCGAGCAACAACAATACAATAAGAACACCACCAAAAGCAAAGGAAGAGAAATATCAATGAGTGCAAGCATCATAACCATAGCCAAGTTAGGCACTAATACACCAAATCAAGTCACCAGATCCCAAAGCAAAACAACAGCCACTAAGCAGTCATCAACCATCCAACCCAAAATAATAACAAAAACAAAGCAGCTATAACCAAGAGAGGAAGACCATTATAAGAAGAGGCTGAAACCACAACCAAAAGAAATAAACCCAAACCAGCAAAACTGACAACCAAAACCCAATCCACAAAAAAGAAGAAATAATAGTTAATAAATAACCTCCACCTTATGAAATACAATCCAAAATTAAACCCTCGATCAAACTAAGTGGATAAACTAGCCAACAAAGCTAGCCAGCCAACAACCAACAACCAACACAGCCAGCCCACCCAGCCAACCGCCATCGCAGCAAAAAATTCAACTCAGTTAATGAAGCAACTAGCCCAGGGATATGGCAAACCCCATATAAAAAATAGTAGGCAAAGCCACCACCCAAATGAAGGTCACAAAAAATAACCAAGCTAGGCAAACAATAGCCACTAGGATGAAAAAACCAAACACTGGAAGAAAAGATAAGAACAACTAGGTAGCAGCGACCAAGCCAACCCTAAAGCAAGAGCTCAAAAACAAAACCTAGCACAGCCCCAAGAGTGAAAATAAGCAAATGGCCACAACCTAAAGAGTATTTAACAAAAGGGAACCAAAAGCAATGGTTCATAAAAAACCAACAGAAAAAACTAAGCCAAGAAAATTATAATCTCAGATAAGGTAATCTAGTGTTATCTGATTGACCAAACCCTTAAAAGTTTAGGCAAATTTTGATTGTCAAATAAAGTGAAATGTTAAGTTGGCACCTAAAGTAGCCAAGAAATCAACAAGCATTACCTTCATGAAGGATATGGGAAATTTTATAACAAACTTGAGAAAGATTTTAGTATGATTGAGAAGATAAAATAAATCAGCATTTCTATTATTAGAGTTTAGCATGTTAAGAAGCAAGAGTGCATCAACTTCAATCTAGATGTTGAGGAAACCTTTATTCAAACAAATTTCAATAGCTTTATTGATAGCCATAAGTTCAACATAAATAACAGAATGGGCTTTGAGAGGATAGGCAAAAGAACAAATGATAGTACCTTTAGAATACCTAAGAATACCACCACAAATATTTATTGGAAGCAATGACTCATCATATTCACTTTAATCAAATTTTCTTTGGGTTTGATCCAATGGATAATCCTAACACTTTTATAAGAGTCAACATCATGAGAATGATACCTAATTTTTATCCATAAATTTATAGCCTCTAAAATGAATGTTCCTAATAAGATTAGCATTAAACAAAGCATGAATTTTTTCTTTGGTTTAGCTAAGATCATTTTATGGATCATAGGAATACCATGATATCATCATTTCATCAAAATGAACCGGATAAGGGTAATAGCAACTAAAACTTTGATATGACCTTTCATAGTTTTTTTGAAACAGACTTCAAGAAGTTGATATATGGAAAGAGAGCCATGAAAGAAGTTGGTATTAAATAAATTATCATACCATAACCATAATTTAGAAGCAATAGCCATTGACAAAACATGAATAAAATTTTCAATATGGAAGCAATAATAGCACTTTGAAGGCAAATAAGACCCTTTATTCTAGAGCAAAGAGTCCACGGAACAAAGTTATTCAAAAGCTAAAACCAAATAAGAAATGGGAATAATATTGTTCCAAAGTTTATTGAAAACATTAGAGGAGTTTTGCTTATCTCTAATAAAATTCCAAACCTCTTTAAGAACAAAATCATCATTGTAAGAAAGCTTAAAGAGAATTTGGCCAGGTTTGTTAGAGAAAATAAGGATATTTCTAAAGTTATCTAAAAGAGAAATATGGATATAATTCTCAAGTTTGTTTTCATTCCAAGTGTTATTATGCTAGAAAGAGTTTACTTTGATAGATGTAGTAGAGTTGGTAGATAAAAGGGAGTCAATAAGGCCATTGCCAATCCAATTATCTTGCCAAATGAAAGAAGAACCCGAATGAATACCCCAAGATATTAAGGGTTCGAACCCATTTAATGGAGTAAAGCCTTTTCCAAACTGAGAGTCACCAACTTTATAAGCACAAGAGAGTGTTTACCTTGGCAATATTTTTTATCATAAAATTAGCCCAAAGGCTATCATTCTTTTTAAAATTCCACCAGAGCTTAAGAGAGAAGGTAGTCATAGCTTCACAAATCGGGTTTACTGAGACCATCTTCACCCAAGGGACCAAAATTTATGTGAAGTCCAATGCATTCTTTATATAGAATTATTGGATCCCCAAAAATATTTATTAAGCAAGAGATCAATTCGATAAGAGTAGCATTAGTGGGGATAATAATTTGAATCAAATAAATATGCATTGAATTGAGAGTGCTTTTAAGAATAGTGAGCCTTCCACCAAAGGAAAATAAATGATATTCTCAAACATAAATTTTATTTAAAATTTATTGAATTAACTCATCAAAAGATGGGATCATTTCAGCTTTAAAAGAGGTGCACCAAAGTACTTAAGAGGAAGGTGTTGATGTTTAAAGTTAGTGATATACAAGATTTGATTAATTTCATTATTGGAGATGCTTAAAGAAGTAATAAAATAGCTTTTGTTATCATTGATAGATAGACCACTTTCTCTACCAAATTTATTTAAAAAAATCTTGAGATTCTTGATATGATTAATAGAAGCATTGTAGAAAATAATGAAATCATATGCAAAACTTAAATGAGAAAAAGGAAGACCACTAAGAGTTTTGTACATACTAGGATTGTTTAAGAATAGATCATTGATGCTCTAGATAAGTACTCAACAATAATAATAAATAAGGCAGAAGATAGAAAATCCCATTGTCTTAGGCCATGGGAAGAAGGAAAGAAGCCTAAGGCTTCCCATTAAGCAAAATAGAAAACAAGGCATTATTAATACAATTTTTAATAAGAAAGGTAAATTTATTAGAAAACCCAAATAAATTCAGAATATGGATAAGGAAATCCCAAGAGATATTATCAAAAGCTTTGGTAATTTCTAATTTGAATATAATGTTGCCACCTCTAGTCTTAGCATCTAAATCATGAATTAATTCTTGAGCAAGCAGAATATTATCAAAAATAGATCTACCTCTAACAAAATCAGTTTGGCTTAGAGAGATAATCCCATGAAGTAAAGGACTAAGACTGTAGGTTAGAATTTTGAAAATAAGGTTATTGAAAAAGGTGCAAAGACTAACAGTTCTAAAATCACTCCAATAGTCTAGATTATCTTTCTTAGGTATGAGAATAATTGAAGTGCTAGAAAAATATCTAGGAAAAGGATTACCATTAAAAAAATCAACCACAGCCTCAACCAAATCATTTTTAATAATAAACCAGCATTTTTGAAAAAATTGGGTAGTGAAACCCTCGACCAACAATAGAATCTATGTTCATGCTATTAAGAACTTTAAAATTTACTCTTTTATGTACAATAGTAAGCAACTCATTGTCATTATTGTTTATAATAGAAGGAATCAAGTGTGATTTAGAAATAGCTTCATAAGACCAACTCTTATTAAGCATATTTATAAAGTAATTAATGGTAATTAATCCTTATTATGATTATTCTCCATAATCCATTCTCCATTGTCATCATTAATTTTTTGAATATTATTTAAAGATCTCTTTTTATTAACTAAAGCATGGAAATATCTAGTATTTTTGTCACCATCCACAATATATTTGCTAGCAGGTTTTGGTGGCAATAAGACTCTTTGATATATTAAAAATTAACATGTTTATCTTTTGCCTCAATCAAGTCCTTAATCTTAGTAGGACCAGATAGAACAGAGACTTCAAGATCATAAATCGATTTTTTTCCATTTCTTTGATATTAACAAAAAGGTTTTTAAAATAATGCTTGTTCCACCAACCTAGATTTTGTTCAAGTCTTTTAAGCTTAAACCAAAATCTATTCATCCCCATAATCAAATTGTTAGATGTAAGGGAGCTTTCCAATTATTAGCCACAATATTAAAGAAATCAATATGCTTAATCTAAAATGAAAGAAATTTTTTAATCTATTAGAGTTATCTTTAATAGAAACCAAAAAAGGTGCATTATCCGATAAGGTTCTGCTTAAATGATCGATAAAAGTAATAGGCCATTGAGTAATCCATTGAGTAATAAAAAGAATCTGGTCCAACCTTTGCCAAATTCTTGAGTTTTGCCAAGTAAAATTTGAACCCTTAAAGCCAATATCAATCAAATTGCAACTAAGGATCATATTGGAAAATTCTTCCATGGAATGAATATTGGATAGAGCAACCACCTCTTCATTCAAGAGAATAAAATAGTGTTGAAATCCCCACCAACAAACTAAGGTTTATTGAGAGGTAGCAAAATTCTCAAACTTTTCAAAAGAAGATTTCTACCAGATCTATTACAAGATGAATAGACAAAAGAGCCCAAAACACAATAGTCACCATAAGATATTTTAGTGTGACAACTTGTTGAAAATCATCAAGAATAGAAACCTCCACAAAATTATTCCAAAACACCAAATTTTATTACTAACATTAGAGAAAATTTTATTGAAATCGATCATTCTAGCATATGGTTAATTTTGTTTGCATGAATAAGAGGCTCCAAAATAATAAGTAAAGAAATATTATGAATATGATAAAGGTTTGTAATATACAAATAGAGAGGGTATCGATCCTCTAACATTCCAAACAAGCAAAATAAAACATAAGGAAGTAAAAGAGGTGTTAAGAAAAGGTTAATTAAGAGAGGAGTGGGAGGCCGCAGTAGATCTAGTGTTATTGTACCATTTGGGAGGGATGTTTTTAATAATTTTTTTTTAGCATGATAAGTTCAGGAACCATTTCCTTTTCCCATAGAATCATCATCCGAGAAGGATTTAGAAACATTAGTCATAGATTTAGGGGAAGTCTCTTATATAGAAGTGAGTTCTCCTTCTTCCAAGCCATTAGAATTTATTAAAGTTAAATGAGTATCGGGTATAGAAAGTGAGGGAGCGAAATAGATTTATTAAGAAGGCAAGTGTGAACATCCACCCTTCTTCTTCAATAGTCGATTATTAGACAAAACCAAATATGTTTGAGAATTTAAATCATTAACTAAAGTATAGTCGTTTTTCAAACTTGAGAAACCAAATCCATATTATCCATTGAATTCAAATGATTAATAACATTGATATCCTCATTAATATTTTCAATTAAAGCTTCATTTTCATCAATAAAAATTGGTAAGGTTACGGGGATCGACTTAGAGAAAAAAGTATCATCATCCAAAAGTTTAGAGATATTATTATTTTTCACATTAGAAACCTTCAATTGCACAAAAGAAATAAGAGGTAAAATAACCTTATTAGGAACATTCAATGAATCCTTTTTTTAATTAACTTTTTGAAATTTATCAATGGTCAGCCTAGGGTTAGGATCAATAGTTTCCTTAATAGGAATTTCCTTTTTAGGTGAGGATGTAGAATGAAACATTCATAATTATTATGCTCATGGATTTTACAATGAGAACAAAAGAGAGGGAAATTTTGAAAATCAACTTTATGCATATAACCATAATTTTTAGATCCCAACCAAATTTCTTTGGGATGTTTCTTGGTAATGTCTAATTCTACAAGGATTCTAGCCATATAAGATCAAGATTTCATAGTATTGCATGATCAATTTGCAATGGCTGATCAAATAAAGCACCCAAAGCAAAAAAATAATTGATGATTAATGAACTAAATTTCCATATTGGGGACAGAAATCCAAACTAAAATGATTGGGGATTCTTCCCTAATATCAAATAGTGGAGCCCATTTCAGTAACCTCATTTGGCAATTGAAAACAAAATAAGAACGATGAGCAAAAACATGCGAGTAATCCAAATCATTCATTAACTAAATCAAAATGTGATTAATTAAACTAATCTTAAAAGCACCTGAAAGTTTCAGACCATGATAGAAAGAGTGAATGTTTTCTAAATTCTATCTATGAAGAGTAAACTTTCTGACCAAAGTGAATTCTAATGGCTTAGCAAGCTTTTCCACAATCAGATCAGAGCACATAACCGTAGACATGCCTAAAAAAGTCAAAATAAGTTAGAGGGACACACTTGAACAACTATCCCTAGTGAGACATCTTTAAATGATTTTGATGCAACCAAGGTAGTTGATGCCAGTTAGATCCAATGGATCTCTCGATTTCCCATGGAATCATTGGGGAAGATGCCAACTAACAGTGTTACTCCAAGTAAAACACAAAAGCAGCCAGGAGCCATCGATTCCACAAGGAATCTAATGAGAATCATGCCAAACAACTGTCAAGCAGTGGCTAGAAAGCCAAAAATGAGGGAAAAGGGGAATCGAGCATTGAGGTTAAGGGCTTGGCTCTGGGTTTAGGTTTAGGTTTTATTCTTTTAGTTTAGTTATTTTTTTTTTTTAGTTTATTTTAGGTTTATTTTATTTTAGGTTTAGGGTTTAGGGTTTGGGTTTATGGTTTAGGGTTTAGGGTTTAGGGTTTAGGTTTTAGGTTTAGGTTTAGGGTTTTAGGTTTTAGGGTTTAGGGTTTAGGGTTTAGGGTTTAGGGTTTTAAGGTTTATGGTTTAGGGTTTAGGGTTTCGGGTTTAGGTTTTAGGTTTAGGGTTCAAATTTTAGTTTAGGGTTTAGAGTTTATGTTTTTTTTATTTTAACAGAGAACAAATTTAGATTCAACATTTCTTCTTTTTGATTTCATCAACTAAGTAACAGACTATTAACCTCACTTTTTGAGTGAGTTCTCAACCTCCTCTTCTTAGACCTAGAACCTTCTAGACACTAAGGTTTCTTTAGTCATGAGACACTCTGGTAGGTGAACACTTGACCTAAGCGTAGAGACTTTGAAGTGTTAATCATAGGATTAGGTCATGCCTTAGGGAGTTAGCAAAATCACCTACCCTATAGCCCAAACCCAATCCATGTACGCATTCTTAAATTCAATTCAAATCCAAATTTCCATCCACACCCCAAACTCAATTTCAAATCCAAATCCAAGTCCAAATGCAATTCCAAATGATTGAAACCTAAGATCAAATCCAAACTTGAAAACCTTCCCTAGCCCTTTAATCAACCTTCAAGAACTTAGCCAAATTTCCATCCAATTCAATCCAAACTCAATTGATTTTTTTTTATAAATCAATTGTACCTTTAGTTATCTTCTCAAATATAAATGAAATATAAATTCAAATAGCCTAAATAAAATCCAAAATCAAATCAAAACCCAATTTAAACCCTTTAAGACATTTCCTTCAACTTGGCCAAAACCCATCTAAATCAAGCCAAAATCAACAAATTTTCTTTTGAATCAATCATTCCTTCAATCATCTATCCAAATATAAATGAAACCTACAATCATATAGTCAAACCAAAATCAACCCAAGTCAAACCCAACCTAGCCCATTTGACTTGAAATATTTAAATGAACAAAACTCATTTGAATCCAAACCATAATTGAATTTATATATCAATATCAAATTCATATATAAACTCAACTAAATCAAACCAAACCTAAAATCAAGCCAACTAAATCCAATTGGTTCACTTGACCCAAAGTGGCCAATTTGATCTACATGAACCAAAATCCAATTCAATCCAAATCAAAGTAAATTAAGCTAATCCAAATTTTATGTCATGATTGTTGATCATCCTAGGATGATCAATTGATATAAATTAGGTCAAACCAAGTCAACCTAGCCCATTGACCTAGTCAACCCTTTAGCCTATATGAACCCAAACTAGCTAAATTACAACCTAAGCTAAATCCATTGAAACCAATGATTCAAATCAACACAAAATCAACATTTAAACATGACTTGACCTTTCAATTGAGCCAAATAGCCCAATTAGCCTCTTGACCCAAGTTGACCCTTTATGTCAATTTGAACTTGGACTTAATTTGGATTTAATTTGGTTTGATCTAATTTGAACCTTTATGTTAATTGACCAAATTTTAAATTCAAATTAAATCAAACCAAAGCATGCAATGCTCTCCAAATAGTCATATGAACTTGACCTAACTCTTGGTTTGGCCCAATTTGACCAATTGGTCATAACCCATTTTGATCCAATTTGACCCAAATTGGTAAAATTGAGCCAAACCTAACCAAATGAACTCCAAATGACATGAAATTTGGTCCAACTCACTTTTGACTAATTTCAAATTAGCCTAAATCAAATTAAATGCTAAATGACCACTCTACCCTTGGCCACTTATGTAAATATTCATTTCTCTTCCTTGGCCACTTAGCACTCATCCATAGGTCCACTAAGGCTCCAAGAACACTGTCCAACTTGATACAAGAGGTGTTTGGGTTAGCCATGACTCATGGGGAGGGAAAATCACCTCCCCTGCCCTATTGGAAGACTTAGCATGAAGGACCTCCACTTTCCTTTGCTAGGACACCCACTTATCCTTCATAGCAACCACCTCCCATGCCTTGAAAAACCAAATTAAGCCACCTAAGGAGAATCCCAACCACCCCAAGCCAAGGACACCCACTTGGAGCCAATAATCACCATGAATGAGCTCATTTTTGGCCATTACAAGGAGAAATAGAGAGGCAAAAACTCTACCTCACACACTCATTTCAGTCTTCAAAAGCTCCCAAACCAACCAACAACCATTCTGACTTAGTTTTTGAGCAAAATCTATCAAAATCAAGTGGATTCAGATAATGAAGCGGTGACCATTGGTGGATACATTATTTTGAAGTGAAGTAAGAGTCGAAACCCATTCCAAAGCTTCTATCCTATCCTGATCATCACCACCACCAAAATCATCCTCGGTGAGGTAATTTTCAACAACCATATACCTTAGGTTCTTTTGTTTTGTGATAATTTTTTGCTCAATTTTAGAAATTTCCTTTAGCATGGGTTAATTAATGCTTAAATTGATTGTCTTAACATGATTTTATTATCCTTAGGAATTAATTTAATTTCTTGAAATCACATGTTTATGATTATTCATTTCTTTCTAACAATGTCAAATGATGTATGTCATTTAAAATCATACATTCATCTTTTCAAAATTAATTAAATCAAATGATTTTCCTTTATATCAAGCTTGCATGTGTTGATTTATTTTAAAATATGTGTGGCTATTATCACTATTAAATCCAAATGTATTTTCCAAAGCTTAGAAATGAATGGTTACATATGCTATGAATGTTAGTTATAAATACATAGGAGATGTATGTGATTATAGCTTAAATGTGAAGTGAAGCTCCTTTCCATTTATTCATTTTTTGATTTATATAAGTGAGAATGTTAATGGGTATATATAGTGACATTCCAGAATATGAAGCTTTAGTTAGCCCCAAGAAGTCATTTTATTACCTCACTTCCTGGTTTAACAATGGCATATACTCCATTTGCTTTTCATTCTTCGTATTTCAATTCTAGAATTTGGATTAGGCTTTAATTCATATACATAAATGATTAAATTAAATATCATTTTTTTGCATGATTTTCATTCTCCAAATTATGAATACATGTATATCGGTATATAGTATGGACATCCTAGGAATACGAGGCTTTAGCTAGCCCTAAGGAGGTCATTTGACTACCTCACTTCCCTGGTTTAACAAAGGCACATACTTGCTTATGTATTTTATACATACATGTGTGTATTTAATTAGAGATTACTAATCCTTCCTTTTTAATAAAGATACATGCATTTGCAATTGTTCTAGTGATTGAATTAATTGATTATGTGATTTGGAGCTCTCTTTTTATGTTCATGCATGTAAATTTACATATGGTTTGAATGCAATGGTATCTAGTCTAGACAACCGGAATACAAGGCTTTAGCTAGCCCCAAGGAGGTCATTTGATTATCTCACTTCCCTAGTTAACAATGTCACATACATGTTTAATTTCATCCTTATGTATTTTTTGTATAATAATTTAGATAGAGCCTTAAATTAATACGATATAATAGCTCAATCAGAGGGGAAATATAAAGCTTCAAATGTACATACTCACATCCATCATTCAAGTGTCCTAAAAGATATTGTATGTGTAGGTATACTTAAGACTTAATCATATGCATGTTACATGTGATGGAAATGAATGATTTAGCATGTGTCATGTGATAGTATTTTAATTAGATTAATCTTGAGAAGCCTTTCACATTGAATAGAATTATTTAAAGACAACCTAAACTTAGTATTAATCTAAAATGTGTAATAAGCTATTCACTAAAGAGAACTAAATAAAAATAACATGCTTTAGAAAGTGGTTTAAGGTGGTGATGAAAGAGGGTAACCTCTTTTGTTCTCTTTACAACACTTAGTTGCTAGCTGTAGGTCATATGAAACAAAAGAAAACATAAATCAAAACTTGCAAATCAATTAAAACACTTGAATTGAAACCACCCTTTAAGTTGAATCTTTCTACACTTAGAAAATCTCAACTTTAAAACCTAGTTAGGACATACCACACATGCCCTAATACACACACATTAGATTAAGTCACCACTTCTAGCCTTATGTTAGGACGGTGCATGGTGTGATGTATATTTTACTTTTTGATGTATTATTTTAGACTAGATGTTAGTGCATGTGCATGTTTTGTACTGGATGGTAGGCCATGATTAGCTAATCATGTTTTCTACAGGGATTATATGTTTAAGGGGCTTAAAAATAAATATCAATGCTCTCTTTTCGGTGCTTATGCCTCTAAGCATAATCCAAGTTAAGATAATTTGTTACCCATGTGTGCTAAGTCCAAATTATAAATATAATTGCTTGGGTTGTATGTGTGTTTAGCTAACACCTGTCTTGTAGGTGTAGTTAGATTTACTTTTCTCATTTTTAATGTAATTTTAAATTAAGAATTAGGATTAGTACTATGAGGGTATAAGGATGAGCATTGGCTAGAAGGCTTTGTCCTAGGCGTCCATGTGATGCCTTTGAAGTGGAGCAAACCAAATCAAAGGAGGAAGATACATGAAGAACATGAAGACTTGAAGACCCCATATCATTTATCATTTGTAAATTGCAAATTATTCTTTTATGTACCATGTATATAAGGGTGAGCTTATCCATTTTATTTTCAAGTTGTACACCCTACCACTAGCCTATTATTCTTTTAGTTAGTTATAAAAATGGTTTGATGTTATGTTTAAAGTGCATAATTAGGATGGCTTTCTTTTCTTAGTTTCCTTATATGTTTGATGTTTGAATGTGTGGCCTGGAATGTGATTAGGCTCTTAGAAAAAAATTAACCTTTCTACCCAACTATAACTCATAACTAAAGTTTTAAGCAATTCATAACCTCACATAAAGCCTAGGACATAAATTAAGATAATTAAAAGATTTAGCAACCCCTCAACTGAATGCCGAATAGCCAACAACATGCACATCATATTATTTCACTCATGAAAATAGAGGATTTCCATCCTTTCATGATAGTGGAATTCTTGACTTGTGAGGGCATCCCTTGTGTTGGAAAACACCCTTTTCTTACTGATTTAGCTAAAAACCTTATTTCATCATGCATGTAGGCATCAAAAACCAAAATCCTAAGTCAAAATGAAGTATCAAAATAAATAAAATTTGAAAAGATTTTGCACTAGACTAGTCATATGCTCATACCACTCATGCTCTAGTCTCTTAGGGAGTGTGTTTAAGAACTTTAGTTTCTTACTAATTAAATAATAGCCTAAATAATCTTACAAATCATATGACCAGACTTCATGGATTTAAAGCATAGGAGGTGTTAGCTGGCTGCCACTCCAGGCAGTTGTAAGTCAAGTCGGCAGTTTATCCTCTCTTATGGAGTTAAATCATATGCCCATTTTCTCTTAGATTTAGGTTGTGCTTTGGCTTATGCTAAAGCTCTATATATTTAAGATTGTTTCTTTTTTAGCTACAAGCATAAATTCATCTCTCCATAATCTTGTGTTGTTGGATTACAAGTCCTAGCTTTCTAATGAAATGTCAACTTTAACACTATTGATCTTCTCTTTAATTTCAAAATTATAAAGCCAAATTATAGGATAGGTTCAAATGCTCACTAGGTTTCCTAATATAAAGAGCATTCCCTACTCATTTCCTTTAGCTTCGATAATAAGTCTTCTCCTTGGGTTTTCCCACTTGATTTTCTAATACAATAAATCATTTGATAGTCTAGCCTTCAAATCATTGAAGACTTTAATTGATACTTTAATAAAGAGTATTCATAAGGGATTCACATCCCTTAAGATGTAATTAACAATGGAGGCTAGCCTTCATAGGGAACTTAATGAACGGCTTATAAACCCTACTTTACTTTTCCATGTAAAGTAGGGAAAGATCTTTAGTACAGACCCATCATGCCTTTGAGTCCTTATTGTGATTATGTCCATTATAGGGTGATGATTTCTATTTGAGATATCTTTCCTTAATGTCATTTCGATCATTTTAATAAGTACCCCCTAAGATCTGCGTGGTGTCCCACATCTAAAAAATAAACACCACAGATTTTTCTAGCTACTCCACTGGGGAGGGTTCCTCTCTCCATCTCTAGTGGCAATTATTGTCTCTAAACATCTATAGTGGACTTATATTTTATATTATTCCAAGACTATCTTTCTTGGCATAGCCTATTATCTTAGCTAGCTTAGCATAGCATGAGCTAGCTAACATCCTTTAGCTTTTAAGACCTCACTCCATGTAGGTCTTAAAAGCCTTTGTCCCCAATAGGTAAATAAAATTTTAATTAACTAAAGGACATGACTAAAAATTTAAAACCTCTTTACCATTCTCTTGGTGAGGCAAGGTTCATTTCATACTTAAGAAATTAAACTCTTTGGAAAAATATATATAATTTCAGATAACACTTCTCAAATTAAAATTCAATTGACAAAATATCTACATTTAAAGATAACCAAACCACTTGCAACAATGTCCATGATTATTACATGGAGGTTCTTTTAAAAATTTAAAATCAAATAATTTTAAAATCCTTTTGAAAAGCACATATTTCAAAAGTAATCTCCATTCAACACACCTAAGCTTGTTGAATGAAGATTTTATTTTCAAACAAGATCATGACATAAAATTGAAATTTTATTTAGCACATCCTACATGTGTTAAGTTAGAATTTCTCTTTTCAAAAACAACATCACACACAAATATTCCATCTTTGAAAATCAAAAAGAAAAATATAATTGATTTTCATTTAACATACCTAAATTTGTTAAGTCCCCTTTTCCAAAATCACTAAAAATTAAAACACATTTAAATTCCATTTGGCATACCCAAATTTGTCAAATTAGAATTCCCTTTTTTCAAAATCAAAATCAGATTGGACTCTGCTTAACATACCCACATTTGCTAAGTAGAGTTCCCTTTTTAAAATCACAAATAAATCAAACACACTTGAACACCATTTAACATACCCAAATTTATCAATGACAGTCCCTCCTTTTTAAAATTGAAAACAATTTGAACTTTATATAACATATTGAACTTTATTTAACATACCACATTTGTTAAATAGAAGTTCTCTTTTTGAAACAAACTCATCAAACACACTTGGGCCCTACTTAATATACCGAGTTTGTTAATTAGGTCTCATTTTTCAAAATCAAATCAAAATACATCAAACACATTGGGCATCATTTAGCATACCAAAATATTCTAAGTAAGGATCCCATTTTCAAATCAAATTCAACAAATCAAACACATGACACACATCATCGTAAATAACAAAAATGCATTCAAAAATTATTTTCAAACATGCACTTGTATCTCATTTACCATACATAAATTTGCTAAGTGAAGATTCCAAAATCAAATCCAAAACAAATTCAATTGACCCTCCATTTAGCATACCCAAATTTGTTAAATGAGGGTCAAAACATAAAATCAAATTCAATTGTGAGCTAATGGAAGCATCAATTAAGAGCCTTGAACCCATTTAATATATCTAAATTTTTTGAATGTGGATTCTAAATTTAAATCAAATTCAAAGTCACTCCTCCTGTGGTGAAAAATTTCTAATATGGGAGTCACCTTTCAAATCTATTGGAAGAAATGAAAGAGGCAAACCTATAGAAATTCATCTTTTTAAGATTCCATGCAGATCCATATATGTACTTATTCAGGTGATCGAGTACGTCATCAAGAAAATAGTATACTATCTTGATAAATAGAAGTCACTGCCCTTTAATGGACCTAATCACCTCAATAAGGACTCCTAAGGATGATGGATCTGCCAGAGATTCTTTCCCTACTTTACATGAAAAAGTAAAGCAGGGTTTATTTTAAATCAAGTTCATTAAGTTCCCTATAGGGGCAAGCCCCCATAGTTAATTACATCCTAAGAAATGGGGATTCCTTAGGAAAACTCTTGATTAAGGTAAATGATTATTATCTTCAAAGATTTCAATAGGAAAGGACTATCAATCAATTGGTTCATTTTTGAAGATCAAATGGGATTGATCAAGAAGGGGGGGGTTATTATCGAAGCCAAAATGAAAGATAAACAAGAGATGCTCATGAGGTTATGAAACCTAACAAGCATCTCAAATTATCCTTCGATTGGGCTTTACATCATTGAAATTGATTTAGTTTGTTTGAGTTAAATTTTTCATTAGAAATTTAGGACTTATAATTCCTTAACATAAGATTAAGAAAATGCCTAAGAGGTGAGGAATTAACTTATGGCCCACAAAGGAGAAGCAACCTCAGAACCTAAATCTAGGGAGCTTTGGCAAGGGCTGAAAGCACAACCTAAATCTAAGGAAAATGGTATTTGGTTTTCTCACAGACTTGGACTTACAACCACCTGGAGGCAGATGCCAACTAACTCCTGCTACAATTTTAAATATATGTAGCAAGTCTTTATGCTTATGCAAGATAGCTAGGCTATTAGTTATTTAGAAAGAGACTAAGTCCTTAAACTCACTCCCTAAAGAGACTAGATCATGTAAAGGGCATGCTTCAAATGACCTAAATCTAATGCAATTCAAATTTCATTTTATTTTTGTTGGACAATTATCTTGACAGCTAATAGGATTCATATGAGTAATGCATGAGAAAGAAGGTTATTGGCCAAAATTAGAAGGGAGGAGGTGAGTTTCCACCATGGCTCTCATGGTCAAGCCAAGTTTCTCTGAAAAAGTGGAAGCCCTCAATCAAATGAAATAAGATGCATTTGTGCATGATATTAGAAAGAAATGCTCATCTAAGGGGTTGCTAATTCTTTTATCTTGATTTTAAACCTAAGCTTTAGATGAGGTTATGAGTTGTTTATTTTAATTTGAGTTGTTAAGTTGGGTAAAGATTTATTTTTCCCTAAAGAGCCTAATCCACATCTAGGCCATACATAAAGCAAAGGGAAGAAACTAGAGCATGCCACTTAATGCAAAA